>OZ023163.1:32076865-32236865 GCA_963678695.2 Diplodus puntazzo
CCCTATACATTATATTTTAAATTGCCACCAATATAAATGGCTAACTTTCCCCTGACTTATGCTTACCAGTTACTATCTGCTTACCTCAAGTGGACACAGTCATAATATGCATCAGCAGCCCTCATCAGATACTTTGTCAGTTCTTTCTCCTGTTAATCATTGAATACCTTCTTTCCACTGTGGTAGCCTACACATGGGAGTTCGCTTGATCCCTTCTCTTCTAACTCATTCCTCTCTTTACCAAATCTGTACAGTGTGACGTGGCATATGCCATACAATTTTGCCACAGATCTGATGGACTTTCCCTGCATTTTTACATCATTTGATGCCAAAATGTTGAGAGGCGCCTTGGGTCAGTTTTTCTCTTCCAAGACCTAGGCATACTGAAATTCAAAGAAAACATGTAAACAGAAAAAATGTTTTGCTTGGGGTAGGTTGTAACATTTTTATGGTTTTTACAACTAACCCGGACTCTTGCTGTTACAAATAAGCCAGACTCTTATGGTCATGAACTAGCTTACCTTACAGCTAACAGCTAAAACAGTAGCACAAAGGACTTGCATGAAAGATATCTACATAGACACACAAAAACTATGATTTAAATTTGATGTGTTCAACTAGCAAGTAGGCAACGCTATGATAAAAATAAATGAAGTGAAAAACTTCATACTACTTTTGTGCCTCGAAATTATTTTTTTCCCTCTGAAATTGGCTGTGTCTGCCACATGGTGCTACTTTCTCACATGTGGAATAAGGACTCAAACGAGCATGTGCAGAGTGAATCAGGTGATTTGTAACTTGTTCCTGATTGGAGAAATTGGAAGTGTTATAACTGACCCTTGTTACAACCATCCCCGGTCTCCCCTATACAGGTCGGCACCAAACAACAGGATGTATTTTATAATGTTTTTAGTGTTTTGAGTGTTTACAGCTGCAAATGTATGTAACGCTGTTACTGTGATGATACATGACAGTTAAATATGAAATCTGTGTATATAATAACCAGATCCTGACATGTAAATGTGACATCTGTCTACCATACTTTCAACTTAAATATGGACAACTGACTGCATAATATATGAATCAGAATCAGAGCTACTTTATATATATATATATATATATATATATATATATATATATATATATATATATATATATATATATATATATATATATATACATATATATAGTGCATATTTATAACAGTAGCCTACTGCAACTTTATTTATTTTTTACCATTAAATGTTATTGTATACATTATCATATGTTATAATGTTCATGGAGTATATCACTTCACTGCTAAAAGAAAAGAAAGCAGACTCACTGCTGCTGCAGCTTCTTATCTTGATTTGCAGACTTTGTTAATTTTTTTGTTGGTACTTACGCTATATTGTTGGTATATTTGTTGGTACTTACACTATATTGCCAAAAGTATTCACTCACCCATCCAAATAATTGAAATCAGGTGTTCCAATCACTTCCATGGCCACAGGTGTATAAAAGCAAGCACCTAGGCATGCAGACTGTTTCTACAAACATCTGTGAAAGAATGGGTCGCTCAGAGTCAATCACTACAGACCTCCAAACTTCATGCGACCTTCAGATTGGCTCAAGAGCAGTGCGTAGAGAGCTTCATGGAATGGCATTCCATGGCCGAGCAGCTGCATCCAAGCCATACATCAGCAAGTGCAATGTAAAGCATCAGATGCAGTGGCGTAAAGCAGCTCCATTGGACTCTAGAGCAGTGGAGACACGTTCTCTAGTGTGACGAATCGCGCTTCTACATCTGGCGATCTGATGGATGAGTCTGGGTTTGGCGGCTGCCAGGAGAACGGTACTTGTCTGGGCCTGTATTCACAAAGACTTTTATCTTAACGTTAGAAGTACTCCTAAATCGGACTAAAAGTTTTTATGTAGGAGTCGTTTCTTAAAAGTAATTCACAAAGCCACTGAGACCTACTTTTAGTTATGAAAACAGTGAACTCCTAAACTAGAAGTAACTCTCTGTTGCTATGGATGACGTCATTTTATAAGGACGCACTTAGAAGCGGTGACAACGGTGATTGGTTGTTGAGTGACAGGGCAGCCCATTGAAAAGTCATTTACGCTACGCAATGCAAGAAGTGAAAATAAGGAAGTTGCCTACAAGCCCATGACAAAGCCTATGAAAATATATTGGATAAAAAATGTATTTATGAGGAGAATTAAGTGCCCCCCCCCCAAACAAAAATGCTTCGGACAAAAATTACAAATTAGAAGATTGCGATGAAAAACGTGAATGCCAATAAAAGCGGCATTTGCTCAAAAAGCGGTGTCAAACCACTCTCCATTAAAAGTTTGGAATCGTGTGTTCATCCGGGCCATTTCGCAACAATGTCCAGTATATTGTAACATGCGTCAATGACAATTTGTGTATTGATGGAATGCAGCTTTTTCCGATTGACAAAAGCCCTATTCGCGAGGGACAAGTATTACCTGGGGACCTCCAGTAGTTTGTAATAATTGCGGAGGTCGTCTGTGATCTTAATCCCGTGCAAATCTGCCATGTCCGTAATTTGTAAAGTAAAAATTCCACCGCAAACTACCTCCCATATTTCACCAAACACAGAGGTCATTAGGTAATATTAGTCCCGTACAAATTGGCATCTCTGTGATTTGGGGTCGTTTTTTGTTTTTCTTAAGGTTTTTTGTGTTTTCCACGCCTTTTTCTGCCTTTTTCCCAGTGGAAAATCATGGAGGCTGCGTTGGGAATTATTAATGAAAGTTTTGACAGCATTTTGGGTGCAAATTCAGGAGGCTCATCAGAAGAGCGACATCTCGAAAGATGATTAGATGGATTACATGCATGGCAGCATGCGGTAAGGAACATTTTTCCATCTTTCAACAGGCTCACCAGTTGTTATATTAAAAATATCCATATCTAACCGTTGTGCTGCTCCAGCAAGGGCTCCGGTGCGATCGACCCGGAGGATAATGTCAGTACATTAGAGTTAAAACCAAGACTTCGCTTATCCTGTGCGAATGCGCCGCACGAAACGCAGACGTGGTGGGATCATTTCTAAATCACTTGAGGTCCCCAGGTAATACTAGTCCTGTGCGAAGAGCTGCATTTTCCCTGTAGCCAAATACCAGAGTGTTGCCAAACATTTTAACTCCAGCGTTAATGGATTGTTTCAGTTGGTTGGGGACGTTATTGCGTCCCTCACAAACTCAACCACAACTTCAATCCCTTCACAGTCCTTCCAACATCGTTTTAATAATTTCCTGTCATTTAGCGTCTCCAAAACATTCGGCTGTGACCAGGTCTTAGCGAGTTAAGCCTGATTTATGCTTCTGCGTCGCGGCGACGGCGTAGCTACGTCGTCGACGCAGACCCCTACGTGGACCCTACGCCGTAGCCTGACGTGCGCCTCCAAAAAATCCTGATTACGCTTCATGTTGACGTCCATAAAGACATGGATGAGAGAGTTTGGTGTGGATGAACTTGACTGGCCTGCACAGAGTCCTGACCTCAACCCGATAGAACACCTTTGGGGTGAATTAGAGCGGAGACTACTACTGTGGATTATTATGGACTATTGTGGCAGTGTTTTATTCAAAAGAATCATAATACCACAAAGTAAAGTAAACTATACTATATATGACTGTTAGTTCTGCCCACAGAATATAGGTTAAGACCATATCATCAGTTAGGCACAAGTAGTCCACTTTGTAATACTCTGTGAAATATACACACAAATATTCCTGCAATATCACAAAGTGCTCATCAGTTATTTATCTTTGTTTTATAACTCTAACAAGTACAATGTGTTGAAAACTGCTTCAAAGTGACAACTTTGAAATTGGATGCATGCTTTAAAGGGACACTGTACTGTATATTGCAATGTTTAATACAAAGCAGATTATGAATTTCTGCATTAGTGCAACATAACTCAAGTATATAGTATGAATATTTGCTTAGGATCTATTTTGCTTGGTAAACCTGAGGAGTTCTGTCTTTGCAGGAGTATTTCTGAAATATTTTGGAGCCACGGACCAGGAAGCAGAACGGACGCCTTCAGCACCACCAGACCAGGATGTTTAAGTTTAAAAATGTTTTACAATTTAAAATAAATATTTTTGAGGAACACTGCATCAGTTTCATTTATTGACATATAGAGGATCGCCACTGTTACCTTGTATTATCATTTTATATCAGTTCAACTTGCTAGGGTGGGTTAACTTAAGATGTTTGATTTTAATTTGAGAGAGGTTTTCACGACTCCAGCCTGTTTTCCTCTTAAATGTAATAGATTTTGCATCTTTGTGGATCACCTAAAAGGGTTAGGCATCTATCCATCCTAGTTTGACAAAATAGGGCCCCCAAAAAGACAGAAACGGCCCTGCTTAGATTATCGAAAATCACTGTATCAATAAAAACAATGTTTTTTATTCCAACAGAAGTCACATTTACATGTCAGGATCTGGTTATTATTGACACAGATTTCATATTTAACTGTCATGTATCATTACATCAGTGTATACATTAGAAGCTGTAAACACTCGTAAAAACATTATAAAATCCATCCAGTGGTTTGGTGTCATCCTGTATGAACATATAAGGAGTAGTTAACGTTTAAACGTTAACTACTCCTCTTATATGCAACGTTCTCTGATGATTATATTTATAATCATAATCATCAGATTATGATTATAATTATAATCATCAGAGATTATGATTCTGATGATTATAATTATAATCATCAGAGAACGTAACACGTTGTGAATGTGTAAATGAGAGACATTAATTTATAGTACTCTGTAGAAGGAGTTTTATCAAGTTAACTCTGTTGACTTGCATTAGTTCACGGGGCGGAGCTGCCACATCCAGTATGGCGGACGCGCAGACGTATCGCAGCAAAGCAACGGGCCAACCCGCTAGTGATGGGAACGGCAGTTCTTTTTACTGTACTGAATCTCTAGAATCAGTTCATTAAAATGATTCGTTCAAAAGATTCGTTCACCGAATCGTTCAGTGCTCTCCAACTCCCTGAACTGACAAACAGCCAAACAATCCATCATACTGAGGGACGGTGCGTTCACTGACTATAGTACACAATCATTCGCGGGAGACGCAGCGCTGCTTTGAGTGGTATACATGCACTAACATTATTACACGGTGAAAGTAAAATCACTTAACATGATGCTACACGGATATTAGCAACACAGCGCTAATTTTAGCAGTACAGTTACTGAACGAGAATCACCTCCTCTGCCCTGAGTAAGTGAGTGAGCGACACAGCGCCTCAACATGATGCTACTGATGTTAGCAACACATCGCTAGTTTTAGCAGTATGATTACTGAAGGTGAATCTCTCTCCTCTCCTACTCCTCTGACCTGAGTGAGTGAGTGAGTGACACAGCGCCTCTTTCAGCACAGTAGGTGAACGAGATTCACGCCCTCAGCGACGCGAATCATGAGTGAATCAGTCGTTCGCGAACGACCTGCCGAGGACGTGAATCACGTTCGCGAACGACCTGCTGAGGACGTGAATCACGTTCGCGAACGTCAGTGACTGTTACTGTGCAGGACAGTATTCTCAGCAGGACGTGAACGTGAATCACGTTCGCGAATGTGATTCACGTTCACGTCCTGCTGAGAATCACGTTCGGCAGTACCACTCCCGGCCGGCATGCTCGCTGCTGAGCTCAACTGAACTCAGAAAGGAACGAATCAGTTCCTCAAGTGATTCCATTCACTTCGTTCACTCAAACGATTCGTTCTTTTGAACGACACGTTCGCGACCGACACAACACTACAACCCGCTCAATGAGGCGTTTACGTACATCTGTCCGGTGGTTCGCCGATTGAAAGCTTTTATTATGAAGCTACAACAAAACGATAAGTAATGCTAGCTTCAACAGCTTGTAAAATAAGTTTAACATCTGTTAATTCAGACAGGAACACAAAAAACTAATCACCAAACCACTCTGTGTGGTGAAAACGTTTTCACGCTATGGCGGTGCACAGCGGGATAAAAAATAAATGTAGCCGAGCGTCCTGGGTTCGCCTATACTGTGCTGATATAGTAAACAATAAACGGGACAGGAGACAAGAGAGCGTGTCCAGTAGCAGCTCTGCTCACTTTTTATTTCTTCCCACTCTGACCCCTACACAACAACAGCCGCGGTGCTTTCGCCCTACGGCAACTCAGAGGGACACACCTCCTTTTCACACATAAACACAGAACAGTCTGTTACACACGTCCCCCCCTCACTAAGAAACGTCCACGTTTCACCAAAAATAAAAAACAGAACCAGGGACAAAACAACATACTCTATAAACAAACAAAAATAAATAAAAACAAAATACATGGGGAGAATACCCCCAAATCTTCTTAGTACCTGTAATTCCAAAAGGACCAGAATATAGTGAATACAGATAATCAAAATATACAAGCATACAATTACCTGCCCAGTAAACCTTCTATCTAAGCAGCGGTTAAGCGTAAACAACACTGTCACCCTGCAACAAGTGGTCCAAACGTACACATGTACAAACACTACCAAACATTTATGCAACACCTATAGGCTACGAAACCTAGCCTGAAACAAAATGAATGAAAAAACAACCTTTTTTTTTTTTTTGTAATATGCTTAAGGCTTCACTGCATTGCACAGTAACTTCAAAACATAACAAAGTCTTGCAAATGGGACGGAGGACGCACCACTCGCCCCCTGCGAGACCGTCCGGATCTGAGCTCCGGCGAGTTCCCACCCAGTCCATTGTCCAACTCACCAGCCGGAGGCTGATACCCGCTTTGTGGGAGCCAGTGAACTGGTGAAGACTCGACTGCAGGAGGAGACATGAAGGCCACAGGAGTGGCAGGAACAGTCTGTGCAGGCAATGGCAGAGTGTACGGTTTCAGTCTGTCATGATGAACCACCTGCGCCCGCTCCATCGGGTCAAGAGGGTTGATGATGCGATATGTTAGTGCAGCTTCTCCACCAGAAACCAGCACTTGCACGACCCGATATGGGCCCTTCCAGTGCGGTGCCAGCTTCATACGGCTTTCCGTGGGATTATTCAGCCACACCAGCACACCTACACCATAGGGACGGTGGCAGCTACCCTCGTCATAGTACAGTTTCTGTCTCTCATGAGCCTCTGCAGAGTTAAGCCTGGCTGTGCTGAAGGCTGACTCCAGCCGCTCTGCAATGGTGGATGCGTAATCCATCTGGGACCCAGTGCCCCGGGAGTCCCGTGCACAAGCGGGCACCAGCACGTCTGCAGGAACCCGTGCCTCACGTCCGTGCATGAGGTAGAAGGGGCTGAACCGGGTGCTGGCATGTTTAGAGGTGTTATATGCAAAGGCAGCTTGCTTCACATAAATGTCCCATTCACCCCCATGAGAAAGCAACATCTTAGCCAGCTGATCAATCAAAGTCCGGTTGTGACGCTCCACCATGCCGTCAGATTTTGGATTATAGGCAGTGGTGCGTGTCTTCTTAATCCCCAGCCACTGACAGAGGCTCTGAATCACCTCAGCTTCGAACTGACGGCCCTGGTCACTATGCAGGATTTCGGGGACACCATGCACCAACACATAATCCTCAAAAAGACAGCGTGCGACTGTGTGTGCTGTCTGATTCGGTAAAGCATACAGGGCAACAAACTTAGTAAAGTAGTCCTCCACAACTAAGATGTACCTGTTCCCCCGAGAAGTCATGGGTAGCTCCAGGATGTCTGCGGCCACCCTCTGCAGAGGACGGCCAACTTGGGACCCCCCCATGGGAGCCCTCGGCCCTGGGACTGGGCTCCTGCGAGTCTGACAGGCCCTGCATTGCTCACACCACTGTCTTATGTCTCTCAACATGAAGGGCCAGTAGCAGGATTGCCTGGCCTTTTCCCACACACGTTCAGCGGAAAAGTGTGCAGCCGCCGGCCCCCCATGTAACTGCTGAAGGAGCTCCGGCACCATGGCTGCAGGAACAACAGTCTGAATTCGCTTCTCCCCCGTGGTTTCAGGCAACGCCGTGCGGCACAGCAGCCCCTCAATCACAGACAGACGGTGAAACTCAGTCCATAGCTCCCTCAAGCTGGCAGAGGAATTCCTGGGAAGTCTATGAGGCCGCCGCACCATGCCCTGCTCCAACCAGGTCAACACAGTGCTAATGTCAGGGTCTTCACGCTGTAGTGACTGCAATTCAGCTCCACTACTACAGAGTGAATAGACAGGAACCGGCTCCGTTTGTGCCCCGTCCGCAGGCAGAGAGTGATCAGATGCCTCCACTGAGGCCACGGTGTCTATTCCAGCTGAGGGAGCATGTGGCTCGACCGAGTCAGGGGACACGGGCCAGCGGGACAGAGCGTCAGCATTTTTGTGGCGGGAACCATCCTTGTGAACTATGACCCAGTCAAACGGGTCTAACTCCAGCACCCACCTACTTCTTCGTCCAGTAGGGTCATTATCAATAGCCATGCGCCTGAGGCCCAGCAGGGGGCGATGGTCAGTGATGATGGAGAATTTAGACAGTCCAACATAGTGTTTGAACTCACGCACAGCCCACACCACAGCCCATAATTCCCTGTCGAAGGTGGACCATCTCTTCTGTGTGTGTGTGAGGGCCTGGCTGGCGTAAGCTATCACCTTCTCACAACCCTCTTCGTCCTGCGCCAGCACTGCCCCAACAGAGTCTTTAGAGGCGTCTGTGTACACCTTGAAAGGAAGTGCAAAGTTAGGTAGCGTAACCACTGGAGAGGATGTAAGCACTTGCCTGAGGTAGGTGAACGCCGCCTCACACTCAGCTGACCACTCAAAGGGCACATTCTTCCCTGACAGCCGGTTTAGTGGCGCAGCGTGCTGGGAGAAATCACGCACAAATCTCCTGTAATAGGAGCATAGGCCCACAAAGGCCCTGACCTCTGACGGGGTGCGGGGGGTTGGCCAAGTTCTCACCTTATCAGTGTTCCGTGGGTCTGGCTGGAGACCATCCCGGGAGACCACATGGCCCAGGAACACCACATGGTCCCTGGCAAAGTGGCATTTCCTGGGATTCAACTTCAGACCCGCCAGCTGGATCCTGGAGAGGACTTCCTCCAAATGAAGGAGGTGGTCTGTGAATGTACGGCTGTAAATCAGTATATCATCCAAATATACCATGCAAATGTGCCACGGCAGGCCCCTCAGGATGAGCTCCATCATGCGTTGAAATGTGGCTGGAGAATTTGTCAGACCCATAGGCATAGCCCGCCACTGATACAGGCCCCGGCCGGTCGTGAAAGCTGTTTTCTCGCGGTCCTCCTCAGCCACTTCTACCTGCCAGTAGCCATTCGAAAAGTCAAGTGTGCTGAACCAGGCCGAACCAGCCAGGGCATCCAGGCTATCATCCACTCGCGGGAGGGGGTGTGAGTCTTTGATCGTTACTGCGTTCAGACGACGATAATCAATGCAGAACCGCCACTGTCCCCCTTTCTTCCTCACAAGCACCACTGGAGCTGCCCAGGGGCTACAACTCTCCTCCACGACTCCATCAGCCAGCAGTTCAGCCACCTGACGTTCAATCTCTGTCCGTTTCTCAGGTGATGCGCGATATGCACGCTGTTTCACAGGGGGGTGGTCCCCAGTTCTTATATGGTGTCTGATCAGTGTGCATCTGCCCGTGTTTCTGTTGCACAGGTTAAAAATATCAGTGAACCTTCGCAGTAGATTAGCCAGCTCGGCCCTCTGCTCAGCTGTAACAGGAGACTCCTCCAAGGAGACAGGGCCTGCAGCAGCCGGCGGCTCCGCTGGATGACTGTCGACGACACAAGGCGGCACCACAATGTCTTTCTTCTCAACTGGGTAAAATTCACCCAGGTGTAGTCCCCGTTTGAGTTCAACCGCCTCCCCTGTGGGGTTGAGGATGCGGGCTGAGGTCACGCCATTCCTCACACTGTTCACCGTACGAGCAACCACCAGTCCTGTTGTTTCTGGAATGTTAGGTTCCAGATATCCCTCGAAGTCCGCAGCCGGCTGACCAGCTCCAGCAGGAGTGAGAATGTTCACCGGCACCAGAGCCTCACTCAGAGGGGGAACGGTTATGACATCAGCGAGGGACACGTTACAACAACGTGGGACCAACTCTCCACCCCGAAGCAGGGGCACTGAAATATCCCATAGTTGTAACACACCCCGTCCCAAGTCCAGTAATGCATGGTTCTTAGCCAGAAAATCCAGTCCGAGCAGAACACACTGGGTGGATTCCCTTAGCACATGGAAAGTGTGCTGCCAGCAGGTCGGGCCCAGGCGGAAGGTGACCTCACTGGTACCTAGTGTGTCTAACATTTGTCCATTAACTGCCCGAGAGTCAATATAGTTCTTTTTCAGGGGCCTGTTTCGCAGGGCTGGGACCGACATACGGAAGTCCGCACTAATCAGTGACACCGAGGCCCCTGAGTCCACCAACATGGGAACCTCGACACCTTCGACCACACCCCTGACGAAAGAAGTTGAGTGGCCAGTATAATCCATACAAGCAATGTCTTTGGAGAAGTCATGGCTCAAGGGGCCCTCCACAGGAGTGGCTGGTGTTTGGGCCTCAACACCAGCTATCTGCCGTTTCCCTGATGGTCGTTGTCAGCCTCCTGCTGTCGTGGCAGGAAGTGCACGCCGCGTCGCCTGGGCTCGTCCCCGCGTCGGGCACGCCAGCTTGGGCTAGGGCTCCTACCCCCAGGTGGCTTAGAGGTGAAGGGCACGCCCGGATCTGAATGATAGCCACGAGACTGAAAACCCCCTTGGCGTGGGAACTGCCCAGAATCGGGGGAGCGGCCACGGTGTTCCTCACGAGAGCCCCTCAACTGGCAGCCCCACTCACCACAGGTACAGCTACAGCGTCCTCCTGAGGGCGAACGAAACCTTCGCCCCCTCATGTCCGTATTCCATGCTCTCAGTCTCTGATTTTCCTCATGCAGTTCTTTCATCTCCACTCTCATGGTGTGCATGTCCTCTGTTAGCTTCCCAACAGCTCTCTGGAGACCCTCAGAGACCGACACGGACTGTACAGATGGGCCCCCACCACCGTAGGCAGCAGCAGCAGTACTCACATAGTCTCTCTGTAGGGCCACTCTGGCGTTTTCACATCGCTCCGCCACGTGCAAAGCCTCCTCCAGGTCCGTGGCGCCCAGCTCCAAACACTTCGCTTTCAGTGCAGGGTCAAGACCAGCCAGGAAGCGCCGAAACTTCTCCTCCCGTTGTGCAACATCACCATAATCCGGAAACGCCTCCGCGACCAGCCGGCTCACATCGGCAGCGTACACCTCCAGGCTCTCACCAGACGCGCGCACACGGGCCGACAGGCTGGCTCTGAAGCGGTCCATTAACTGTCTCTGTCCAAATGCTGCTCCAAGTCTCTCTTTAACTGCAGCATAATCCGACTTGGTTGCATCAGGGAGGCTGTCCCACAGCAGAAAAGCGGACTTGCCGAGACGAGTAGGAAGAATCCTCACCAGCTCCTCCTTACAGCCGCGGCCGCTTCCCGCCGCGGCGCTGACGGCCACCTCCAACTGCCTCACCCAGCTGAGGAAACTCTGGCTCCCGTCACCGGTGAAAGGAGCAGGCAGGTCGATTTTTACATCTCCGCCCGGTGAGTATCTGCCAAGCATGCTCGTACTGGGTTTAAAAGGGTCTTCGTCTGCATGCCACATGTCGACAACGTAGCGCACCGTCTTCAAAACGCCGCGCGAGGTTAGCCAGCTAGCTATACTGGGGCAGCTAAGCTAATAACGCAGACACGGCGCTGCAACGGACTAAACGCACAAAGAAACACAAACAGCGGTTCACCGAAGAACACCGCTGCCACCAATGTAGCCGAGCGTCCTGGGTTCGCCTATACTGTGCTGATATAGTAAACAATAAACGGGACAGGAGACAAGAGAGCGTGTCCAGTAGCAGCTCTGCTCACTTTTTATTTCTTCCCACTCTGACCCCTACACAACAACAGCCGCGGTGCTTTCGCCCTACGGCAACTCAGAGGGACACACCTCCTTTTCACACATAAACACAGAACAGTCTGTTACATAAATTTAAAAAAGTTAGCTAGCACAAGACCCACTGCTCTCTAAAATTGCACAAACACGCCAACAATATATTATATATTCTATAATAAGTACAAAATTCCATCACGCTCAATATGAAATTAATACAAAAACAGGCATGGGTAAAGAGATGCTGTAGATGGGTAAAAATGTTCACTTACCTTTCTCCACGACGAAAAAACGACGGCAATTTGTCCACCAAAATCGACTAATTTGGAAATAAACTACGAGTTCAAGCGGCCCTGCGCATGTGCAGTCTGAAACATCCACTCCTCCTCTCCTTTGGGGTTTTAGGCGGTTGGCATTGCATTACTGACACCGTCTGGATGTAAGAACTATCGTAATTAGTTTGTGATTAAACAACAGATTAATATTTTTTTACAGATACCGAGCGACACAATTTCGTGGACTTTATTAGAAAAACATGTTTAACTGTAACAAAGACAAGTATTTTAAGTAAAGTGAAAACAAAAGATAAATATAACTTGAACAACACCTCTAATTCACTTTTTGTAGTGCAGCTGGAGACCGTTAACAAAGTTAGAGACAAGAGAGACAAAGAAAGCAGCAAACCGCACGAAAAATTTAACAATGAAACCCTGCGAAATGATGTGCGGTCCATATGACCGCTTATGGCCGAAATAGGTATAACCAAGGGTGGATTAAGAATTCAGAGGCCCTTGGGCCAGACTCTTAGAGGCCCTTACACGTGCGCGCAGACACACACGCACACACACGCACTTGTATGTGCACCAACACAACAGACAACTACTTTACTAGTGCACAAGTGTGGATGTAGTAGTTGTTGGAAACTCCTGTACTTAAACAGGATTTACACTGACTGATAAATTCAACACAAGACTCTCAGCACATGCAGTGTATGTGTGTATCGAAACAGTCTACACTCAGATATGCGGAAACACTTCAAAGAATAGCAAACAACCTGTTCTTAGAATCGCCACAATATCAAACATCCCAACAACAAATGTTTTCCAAGTCATAAAAAAAAACAATGCATGTAACAACGCTTGGGAGGCAAGAATACACACACACATTAGAGTAGCTACCTTATGCACTGACCTTTTCCCTGGCCTTTCTGCTAGCAAAAAATCTACAACTGTAGGTAAATTCAACACAAGACTCTCAGCACATACAGTGTATTTGTGTATTATTATTTTTACCTCCAATAGTTCTGTCCCTGGCAGAAGCTGGGTAGGTCGACCAGCAGATATGAAATTCTGCAGCGCCTCTCTGAGTAAGAATGGTCTTTATCCTGTCGCTGCTTGTGTTTTTCCACAATGCAGGATCCGTAGTCGTCTCGTACCATTCCTGCATTTCCGGTTCAGCTTCGGGGGCTGCAGGTGTTATGCCGAGAAGTGCCTGCATGCCCGGATCTGCATGCCGCTCGCAGCCTGTGGGGGATGCAGTATTCGGCAGAACTGGTTTTGAAGTTGCCAAGATATGCATCCCTGGCTGCTTAAGACAGATACACTGCTACATGTATGGAGTCCATTTTCATATAAATAAACAGTTATGAGGTTACAGAAATTGTAATTAAGAGTGTTTGTATTTGCCGTTTCTGTGCGTACTTTGCAACTGAATCCTGGCGGCGCCACTGTTTATACATATGAACATGGACTCCATACATGTAGCAGTGTATCTGTCTTAAGCAGCCAGGGATGCATATCTTGGCAACTTCAAAACCAGTTCTGCCGAATACTGCATCCCCCACAGGCTGCGAGCGGCATGCAGATCCCGGCATGCAGGCACTTCTCGGCATAACACCTGTCCCAGCGGCATTGTCAGTGGCAGTTCCCTGCTGTCATCCGTGGCGTCATGCGCAGCATTGTCCGCGGGATCACTCACGGAATCATCCGCGGTGTCATTGGCCTCACCACAGCCGTCAGGCGGGCCATCCAGGCTGGTCAAAGATGCGGGTGGGGCCGCCGATGAACAGGTGACTGTCACTGTTTCAGTCGAGGGCGAGGCACCCCGCTGTGGATGAGCTGGTGAAGTGGAGGCAGCTGCCGGGTAGCGGTCCTGCTCTTCACTGTCGCTGATGCTGTTAAAGTTCGATGCGGTGAAAAAGCTTGAGATGTTCGGAATGCCCTGCCGGAGTTGCGGATGTCTTCTATCCCTCTCCTGTTTTGCTTTTAATTTAGAAGCCCAACCCTAAACCACCGCTTTAATTTTTCCCCATGTTTTTCCTTTCCTCCATCATCGCAAAACAAACAATCAGTCATATTTTTATTTGCAAATAAATCGGGTAGGGTAAAACTTTGTAATTCATCACACACTTAATGAGGTCTACTGACAAGTGAGTGATTGTGATTTTGTACATTTTTACTATATACTAATGGTACGAAATAAAAATACCTTTCTCATGATAGTCTATTTCTGTGGGTGTTTTGATGTAGAGCCAGATGCAGATTGAAATATTTTCCGTTAATTAAAATATTAATTAATAATTAAATCTGGACATTGTTATCAACCTGTATTTTACCATTTAATCAGGACTAAAAGAGTATGGTATGCCCCCTGCTGGTCATATATTCAATTAAAATGCTCAAAGAGTAAAGTTCCATGTTTTACAAATACAGATATTCATTGAGTACCATTGCAGTTACTATTTCCATAATTTTTTTGAAATGTTTTTAATGATGTTAAATCAAAGTTTGATGAATGGTGTTAAAGCTAGAATGCCCACTATAGTGGAGCAAAATGAGACAATTTTATCCTGATAAAAAATCATTTATAATTTAATAACTAATGTTGGTAATAGCTAATAAAAGTTATAAAACTGCAACCCAAATGTTTTATTTTTATAAGCTACACAATAAAGGAAGACAGTGAACTAAGAGGTTTCTTGTCTTGTTAAATAGTGGATGGAACCCCCCCCCAGGTTTACACAAATGGTTTAACCCAACTGCTCAGGAGCCGATGGGGGCTTAAGAATCTCACCCGTTTCAAACTGGACAAGTGGCCAAATGGCTCACAATCACGTGAAATTAACGTGTTGTCTACGCGTTGTTTGCGCGTTGTTCGCGCAAACAACGCGTAAACAACACGTTAAAACGCGTAAACAACGCGTGAAAAATTGACGCGTTGTTTACGTGTTGTCTACGTGTTGTCTACGTGTTGTTTACGTGTTGTCTACGTGTTGTCTACGTGTGGGAATTCCCGTGTTAGTGACCTCGATGGCGTTCCATACACTTAGGTGCGCCCTGCAGGCCGCGTCAGCCTGTTGTGAAATGGGACAGTGTACCCTTTGCAGCATTTCCTGGTTGCGTCACAAGATGTTCCCGCCCCTACCTGTTCGTCACTATTTATGCAGCCCAGGGGCCTCATGTATCAATGTTGCGTACGCACAAAAACGTGGCGTACGTCATTTTCCACGCCAACGTTCAGATGCATCAAAAGTGAAATGACCGTGGAAATGTGCGGTGCGCCACGCCAGCTTCATGGCTGGCGTACGCACGTTTCTACAGCTATTGTTCCTTTGGCGACACGTAGAGGTGATGCTGGGAAACTGTTAATTATGTGAAAACAATTAGTCCTCAGAGTAATGTGCACATCAAAGACACATTAATGGACAATTAACACACACGTGTTTGCAATCATATGGATGGATATAAAGAATGCGCAAAGTGATGAAAAAATGGCATTAACAATGGCAGCCTTGGCCTTGTTAGAAGACATCGCAAATGGTTATATCAGACGTGAAAGGATGTTTAGAGAACGGAAAGATCTGCTGGCAAATGACGACAACTGGCTCATGAGTCGTTTTAGTTTGCCGAGGCCAGTGTTGCTGGAGTTGTGCGCAGAGCTGCGGCCGGCCCTAGAACGAAACACAGCCGGGAGCCCGGGGTTGTCCGTGCCCACACAGCCTTCCAGAGGGAACTGGCCGACCGGTCAGGAGCGTGCCAGTCCACTCTGAGCCGAGCCATGGCAGCTGTGTGGGACGGGATCATAAGAATGTCATCCAGGTAAATCAAATTCCCATACAATGCTGTTGAACAGGCCAACATTTAAGCGCAATTTGCAGTAAGAGCCGGTTTCCCTAATGTAATCAGAGCTACTGACTGCACACATGTTGTTATAAAAGCGCCATCACAGGATGGATTTGTTTTTGTCAACAGGAAACATTTTCATTCAATTAACGTTCAAATAATATGTGATGCGCAAATGCAGCTCACCAACATCGTGGCAAGGTGGCCTGGTTCAACGCATGACTCGTTCATTCTTACCAATAGTATGGTTGGAAACAGGCTGGAGGCTGGCACGGTGCGATGGGTGGCTTCTCTGTGAGTAAATCATTTATCCGTTTAATTGCGCCCGAATGTAAACCAGCACAATGCCCATTTGGGCACGTGCATTCAAATATGTGTATTTGTTTTTCCCTGGTGAAAATAGAGTGGCAGAGCTATCTAACAAGCCCTTTATTGTCTCCTTGTGTTCAGTATTTGTGTCAATAAACGCGTGCGTAAAGTTGGAAATGTCACACTGCAGTAGCCACGGCGCACTTCTGCAGTCATTAAAGTGTGATCAGTCTTGTCAGTCCTTGTAATGAAGTTGTTTTGTCCTTCTGTTTGTTTCCCACTAACAGTAGCACTAATATACTAAATCTATTTCACATGTTGTATTCTCCCTTCATTTGACTCCTCTCCCCCCGCCCGTTGCGGTCACGCTTCGGTGGTGGGCCGAAATCCTCCGCTTCACCTTCACGTCAGACCATTTATTTTTTTATTTCAGTGAGTGTGCGCTGCTCCGACCCCACAGCGTTCACCGCCTCACACACAAGCTCCCACTCACATTTTTTTTTTTTTTTTTTTGGTGTTTATCCCTGACGAGAGGCTACTAAATAATACAGATCTTCGCGTCTCGACTTCATTTAATAGAGTTTAGAACTCAGACTCGGTGAAGTTGCGCTTCTTCCCTTTACTCATGTGAATCTGATGGTGCAGAGAGGGGAATCCCCGGTGCAGGCCCTATTTAAATAAATTTGCATATTTAAATGGAGGCGTGGACAGGGACAAAGGAAAAGTGCTTGGATCCATGCGTACGCACACTTTGATACATCTGATTTTTTTTGTGCGTACGACAGTTTCTGGATTCTAGCGTACGCCATGTTTCAGTAGGAAATCCACGCAAGTCTTAGTACATGAGGCCCCAGGTCCGCAAAGTGACAAGAGAAATTTGAAAAGTTTGACTGTCAGATCTGTTTGAGCTGCAGGAATTCCTGATTTCCTTTTTAATCCTCCTGCTTGTGGAGGAAGAGGAGAAGCGGCTGGTTTATCTCCGACTGAGAGGACCATGGAGAGGTAAACCTGTTATTGATCCCACAGTAATGTTATCAATATTATCATTATTAGCTAGCTGACAGTTTGGGGTCATTAACATACCGATACATTACGTTAATGCTGACATATAAACTGTTGATCACCACATATGGTTTATTTTAATTTTAAAGGCGTTATTCCATGTTGGTAGATAGTTTTGTTTGTCGTAATGATTTATTATCATTATAATTATATCATGAAATTGCCTCTTTCTTAAAACATTCTTAGTGACATTGCAGCCCTGGATGGAGTCAGAACTGCAGGCCCAGTTGATGGACGATGTGGTGGACAGAGGAGACGGACCCCCAAACACCCTGAGTACCGACCCAGATGATGTCCCACTGACACCATCCAGCCCAGCAGCACTGCAGGGACTCCTGCTCAGCCTGTTACTGTACATCATCTCTAACTGTTTTAATATTGTTTTTAATAATACTTGTTTTTGTTAATAGTGAATAATAATCTGTAAATAGTTATTTATGTTGTCATTTTGTAAGTAGTTGTAAATGTTAAGACCTTAATAATAAAAGAAAACATTCAATCTGTTGTCCCTGAAAAGTAGCACTTGATGCCGTTTGCTGTTATAAATTGTACTTAAGCTGTAAATACTGAATGGAATAGACAATAGCCCTGCAGGCCCGTGCAGGGGAAGCGATGAAATATAAAAGACGTTTTGTGTTATGTCAACAGACAAAAGAGATCTAATGTAGCAAAAAATATATAATCATCTTAAGGATAATCATAAACTTATTCAATTGTAATGTTTAACTAGACTTTAGAGCTTTACAGTCTGGAAATAAAGCAGCCTGATCTGAATCTGTTCATCTAGGTCCATTTATGTACATGAAGTAAAAATAGTCTATAACATCTCCACAGTCACAAAAAGATCTAAAATACAAGTCAACCTCTGAACGTCTAACGTTTGAAAGTGAAGGCTTTTAAGGCTTTACTTCCAAAGGGATCAAGCTGAGCATTTTAATGTCCCTTGAAGTTTAACATATCTGGCGTTGGATGTTCAAATGACTAAAAACCGAGTATAGACCCAATACTTACATTTAAATGCGAGATCTGCGCCACTTGAGGTCGCCATTATTTATTTTTTTATTTATTCTCTTCGGGCGCGCGATGAATCTTGGGATATGTGGGACCACGAAGTGTGGTAGCGGTGCACACTCAAAAAACAGGTGAAAGGAGTGCGCATTCTTGGGGTGCATTATGAGAACACTTCGAATTGGGACACCCTTCGCCGCGGTATAATGACGTAATCGCACTTCAAATGCGCACTCGAAGTGTGCAGACCCTGAATTGAGACACAGCTACAGCTTATGGATCCCTCCGTCCGCTTCAGACCGGGTTAGTGCTGCAGAATATACCGTCCGGCCTGCCGTCGTTTGACGCTCCGCCTCAGGTTCCGCTGCTCGTCTCTTGGGTCCCTTTACTGTTTCCATCGGTTCCTCTGTCCGCAGGATGAGACGGGCCCGCGGTGCGCTAAGCACTGTGGAATCATCCGTTGCTGCCGCTCTGCTTTCGGATGCCTGGAGCTTCATCTCCAAAAATAAAACATACGAATTAGCATCATACACGGTAGAGGGACTAAGGAGGAGTTGTGCTCGACAGACATCACTGCTCCGTCTCCCTCAGCGGGCTGAGAGACAACAACCGAATCACCCTTACTGATCCGTTTGGACAGAAACATCTGGAACGTTGTTGTTCTGCAGCTGTCGGGTTTTCGACATTGTGGTCATGTAAGTACTGATGGGCATGGGCAGGACTGGGATCAGATCCTGTTATCTGTTATTGTGGCATGGCCTACAACACCGAATATTCAGACGCTTTAGCTCTCTGGATCACATTGTGACTACAGTCGCTGCATTTCAGACTGACATCAGACGGCACATGCACCTGACTGTATGTCCACACCAGTCTGGTGGAATGACCGGCAATGGAGACTAAATGAATGCTGAGATATAAACAGGATCTAAATGATTTAAGTAAAATCAGAAATAATGTCATCACTGAGCGGCTGATTCCAACACAATTCATGTGGTGGCATCAGCTGTGTAACCAATATCCAGATGTTTACCTCTGCTTTATTTATTACCAGTGGGTATTAACGAGGTTTCTGGCCTCCGTGTAAAACACCACCATTCGGTAGCCTCAGGAGATTTGAGCGACTGCTAGGCTGCAAGAAAGCCTGCCTCACCTGACAGAGCACCTAACGCACCTGGCGGCATTCACTATTTGTGTATTCATGCAGTCCCAGCGGCTGCCCCTAGTGTCCAGCAATGTATTACACCAAATAAATCAATTCATTAGGGCTGTCAATCGATTTAAGTATGTAATCGCGATAAATCACAAATAAATCTTTTTTTAATTTGTTCTAAATGAATCTTCAAGGTGTATTTTAAAGGTTTTTTTTGCTCTTACCAACATGGGAGTGAACAAATATACTTGCTTTATGCACATGTATGTTTATTAATATTTCAACAATCCAAAACAATGTCAAATAACATCAAGAATATTCTCCAGAATACCCTCAAAAGTACTTCATGCTCAAAAAATGTACTGAAACCATAACATGGCAAACTCAAGCCCAACAAGCAACAACGGATGGGCACTGACCTGAATGTAACATTCCTCAGTAATACTGACACAATGTAGTGTTCAGCTTTACACTCGTAAAGATGAACTGAATGATGTTAATCGACCTGCAGGCTGCAGCCACCCATTTAGCTATCGCTGTTGAAAGTTTGTCTTGTGTAGAGTTGTTCAGGCATCTCAGCTGTGAACTATACAGCGTAGTCTGCCTTTGGAGGGAGAGGAGGGCTCTCTGCATCAGCTGTGTGCTCGGCCAGCAGGTGGTATCTGAGACTCTGTGTACTCCGGTGGTAGCTCAGTTCATATCGACACTAAATGCAAATGACTTTGTTCTTGTGGAGAGAACCATCTGGCAGGGCTTTGAAGCTCAACTTGTCATTCAAAAGACCCTTTTCTTTATCCATCTCTGCTCGAGGAGCTTTGTTTCTGCTGCCATCCACAACGACGCTGCTGCATCACTTCCTGATTTCCCAAACTACGGGGCGTGCTGAGGGTCATAATGTTCGTGCATTCTTCTTCTTCTTCTTCTTCTTCTAATAGAATTCCGGCAGGCTGTACGCAAAGGAGCGTAATGCTGCCCTCCACAGTCAAGACTTAACAGTTATCTTAAATTCTCACATACAGACCAGTTGAATGAAGGAACTTTACAACTGCTTTTCCAATGAGATCGATATTCTGTTCTGCTCCAAAAATGGACTTATGAGAGAAAACTGATAGACCCACATCTGAAAGTTATTTGAACAACTGCTGGCTTTTGCTTTTATATTTGTTGCAGATAAACATAATATGATGCACGGTTGCTATGTTTCCACATTCACACAGACCATCTGGATGCGTCCCTACTACTTTTAGACACCCTGCCAGACCACAGTGACCTAATCTCATCCTGGTTAGTATTACATTGTCTCTCCGCCCAGCTTTCGTTTTCCATATCTTACTTTTAACAGAGGGCTGTAAAGCAAAGAAATGCCTGCCCCTCTTGTCCATAGTCCACTCTTCCTGCCACTGATGTTCCATTTTTTCTTTACATCTGCTGTTACATTCACTTTTCCCCCGTGGGACATTCAACTCTACGGCTTCCTTTGACAAAGCTCGCTTTGCCAAGGAATCAGAGATTTCGTTTCCCTCCACTCCTGCATGGCCAGATATCCACAGAAAACATACACTGAATCCCGATCTTTCAATTCTAAATAAGCAAGATAAAATTTCCCAGATCAGATCCGGACGGGCCCTTGATGTCCCCTCCTTCAGAGCCACCAAAGCAGCAGCTGAGTCAGAACAGATAATACTTTTTAGGGGCTTGTTTTCCTCAACCCAATCTAGTGCCCATAAAATTGCCAGCAACTCTACAGAGAAAACTGACAAATGATCTGACGTACGGACACTCTGTCTTGATCTACTGCTGGCCACATATACTCCTAGCCCTGTCTTCCCAGACTCTGGGTCCTTAGATCCATCTGTAAAAATTTGACTATATTCTTTAAACTGATTCAGACACCCTAACACATTTTCATAAGGGATATTTTTCCCCCTCTCTAGCGGGTGTAGATACACCTCAGGGTCAGGAAGAAGCCAGAAGGGTATCGGAGACCAAATAGTCCCACTCACTATATCTTTATCCAGTTCTAATTTTATTGCCAGCTGCTTAATGAGATATAAGAAGTTTGATTTCCTTTTTTTACCTACGAATTCCCAAGAGTCTTCCAGAAGACGTTTTCCTGCAGAGCTATTCTTTTGACCACTAAGTTTATTCCAGTAGTGGAGCCCCAGATTATATCTCCTAATTCTTAGAGGAAACTCTCCCATTTCAACCAGTAGTGCAGGAATAGGGGAGGATCTAAAGGCTCCACATCAGATTCTTAAGGCTTTGGCTTGGACCCGATCCAATTTGCAAAGAACTGATTTAGCTGCTGCTCCAAATATCACACACCCATAGTCCAAGACAGATCTTATCATGGCTCTATAGATCATAAATAAGGTGTCCCTTTCAGCCCCCCAGTCACTTCCAGCCAAGCTATGGAGAATGTTGATCACTTTTTCACATTTATAAACTAACTTATCTATATGACATTTCCATGTGAGTCTTTCATCCATCCATACCCCAAGGAATTTAAAAACATTTACTCTTTCTAGTGGGCAATCATACAAAGAGATATTTAAAACAGGAATTTTCCTCTTATATCCAAATATCATAAATTTACTTTTAGAAGTAGAAATCCTAAAACCCCACTTATTTGCCCACAGAACAGTCAGATCTATAGCCTTCTGGATTTGACTGAAGAGATGATCAATATTTCTTCTTCTCTTCCAAATGGCACCATCATCCACAAATAGCGACTTTCCAAAGCTTTGAGGGACTTCTTGGAAAATATTGTTGATCATTATATTGAAAAGTATAGGACTGATGACTGAACCTTGGGGAGTACCATTTTCGATGTTAACAGTTTCTGACACATCTCCTCCAACTCTGACCTGAATGGTTCTATTACTAAGAAAAGCCTTAATCCAGTAGAACATTCTGCCTCTTATGCCAGCATCATCGATTTTAATTAGCACTCCCTCCCTCCACATAGAGTCATATGCTTTTTCAATATCCAAAAATACTGCAATTACAGATTATTTATGAAAGCTTTCCTAATTTCTTGATCCAAGATTGCTATTGAATCCATAGTATTTCTTCCTACTCTGAACCCATTTTGATAGTTCACAAAAAACCCTTTAGATTAAAGGAAATAAACTAATCTGTTAGTAACCATTCTTTCCATGATTTTGCACAGGACAGATGTTACTGCTATCGGTCGATAAGAAGAAGGACAGGATGGATTTTTCCCTGGTTTCAAAATTGAAATTAAAACAGCATGTTTCCATTTTATTGGTAATTGACCCTCCTCCCAACCATAATTAAAAAGAGCGAGGATTTCATCCAGAGCAATATCATCTAACTGCTTGAGCATTTCGGAGCTGATCTTATCTTGGCCTGGAGTGGTATTTGCCCCTGCCTGTACTGCATCTTTTAGTTCTTTGAGAGAGAAGAATACATTGTAGGAATTACTTCCCTCACTAACAAAATCCAGTTTCCATCCTTCTGACTTCAGGGTTTCCTCCCTCATCTTAATATTCTCAACTCCAAGAGAAGTGGAGTTATGCTCCTCCTGGAAAGCTTTAACACACATGCTTGCTTTTTCTTTATTTTTAACAGCCTCAATACTACCATCATTCAGGGCTGGCATTGTAGATCTGACCACTTTTCCTGACATTTTATGAATTCTGGACCAGACCTGTCAGACTGGAGTATCTGGTCCGAGAGTGCCACAAAAAGACCTCCAACTCTTCTTTTTAGCTTCTTTTATAGTTTTTCTCGCAAGTGCTCTACACTGCTTGAAATAAATGACATTTTCCTGAATAGGACATCTACGCAAGGTCTTAAATGCTTGCTTTCTCATTTTTACTGCCTTATCACAGTCACTATTCCACCAAGGAACAATTACCCGTTCCTTGGGGGCCCCTCTACAAGGGATCGCCTTTAAAGCCACGTTCAAAATCATTTCACTTAACGAATCATTAAAATTATCAATTGATCCAACACTATTAATTACTCCCAAACCTTCTCCTATACCAATCTGAAATTCATCCCAATTAGCTCTTGCAAAATCAAATCTTTTAACTTGGTCCTCAGGATTCATATATAATGACCTCCCAAACTGGCTTATGATAGGCAAGTGATCGCTGCCCATTGAATCTTTATCCAGGACGTTCCATTCCCCGACTCTGGCTAAAGCTGAAGAAGCAAATGTTAAATCAAGGCAGGACATTTTAAGAGAGTTAGTTTCAAATCGAGCTGGTCTAGCATCATTCATAATTAGAATATTGTGCCGGTTTATTAGGGTTCTAACCCCGAAGGGGTAGAACCCTTCTAAGATTGTGCCGGTTTATTAGGGTTCTAACCCCGAAGGGGTAGAACCCTTCTAAGATTGTGCCGGTTTATTATTATTATTTGTTGTCTGCCACTTGAGCTCAAATTCCTGTGAGCTGGAATGGGCCAGAAACTTGAAACTTGGTCCAATGATTGGAAATGATGTGCATCAACTTTTATTAAAATATGAGCCCCGTCAGCCAGATGGTGGCGCTGTAATTAAGGATTTAAAATGCGTTTTTGGGAAGGCCACGCCCCTCACACAGTAAGCCTGATTGACTTGAAATTTGACACACGAGTCCAGCTCCATGTGCTCTACAAAAAAGCCAATCAGAACACAACTGTACTGGGAATCTGCCTACCAAAGCATGTTGAGCTCAGCCTATAGGGGGCGCTATAAATGCTACACATGCATATCTCAAAGACCATTGGACGGAATTCCACCAAATTTGGTATGCATGCTCTAGGAGCGAGTATTAACTAATATCTTGAGTGCCATGTTGATTGGTGAAAGTGGGCGTGGCCTATTCGTCATTAACCATCATTGTTTGCGTTTTATTCATTTATGGCGAGCTGGAAGGACCCAGAGACACGAAACTTGGTACGTTGAGTATAAATGACGTCCACATGCTGCTCCAAAAATTTCATCCCGATCCGTCAGATGGGGGCGCTATAACATAGGGTGTGAACTTCGAAAGCCTCTCCCCGCAAGCCATAAGTGCTATTGACTTGAAATTTTTCATAGATGTCCTCCTGATAGTACTCTACAAAAAAGCCTCTTGCACCACAAAAGCCGCTATTACAGATTTTTTGCTAATTTGCGTAATGTGAAAAACAGTAAAATGAATAGAACTTCTGAAAGATTGACTCTATCAACACCAAATTTGGTATACGGCTTGGAGGAATGAAAATACATATTTCTACTAAAAATGAGCCAGATTGGTCAAAAAACATGGCCGCCACGGACCAATGTATTGTCGCAATGGGCGGGGCTTAGAAATGATTGGCCATGACTCCCACACCCTTTGCCCTATCATCACAAAACTTGGTGGGTAGGTTCAGAACTGTACTGGGAATCTGCCAACCAAAGCATGTGGAGCTCAACCTATAGGGGGCGCTATAAATGCTACACATGCGTATCTCAAATACCATTGGACGGAATTCCACCAAATTTCGTATGCATGCTCTAGGGGTGAGTATTAACTAATATCTTGAGTGCCATGTTGATTGGTGAAAGTGGGCGTGGCCTATTTGTCATTAACCATCATTGTTTGCGTTTTATTCATTTATGGCGAGCTGGAAGGACCCAGAGACACGAAACTTGGTACGCTGAGTATAAATGACGTCCAAATGCTGCTCCAAAAATTTGATCCCAATCCGTCAGATGGGGGCGCTATAGCACAGGGTGTGAACTTCGAAAGGCTCTCCCTGCGAAGCCATAAGTGCTACTGACTTGAAATTTTTCAGACACGTCCTCCTGATAGCCCTTTACAAAAGACCCTCTTGCGCCATGAAAGCCGCTGTTACAGATTTTTTGCTAATTTGCATAATTTTAAAAACAGTAAAATGAATAGAACTTTTGAAAGATTGACTCTGTCAACACCAGATTTGGTATACGGTTTAGGGGGATAAAAAGACACATTTCTACTATAAATGAGCCCGATTGGTCAAAAAACATGGCCGCTACGGACCAATGTATTGTCGCAATGGGCGGGGCTTAGAAATGATTGGCCATAACTCCCACACCCTTTGCCATATCATCACAAAACTTGGTGGGTAGGTTCACACCTGTACTGAGAATCTGCCTACCAAAGCATCTTGAGCTCAACCTGTAGGGGGCGCTATAAATGCCATTAGCATGTAGCTGAAAACCCAATTTGGAGAAATCTGGGGCTTATCATGCCTATGTGTTGCACAGATCATTGAGGGACACGGCAGCCGGTGTCATCAACCGCGGTGGATGAGGGTCAGGGTGGCCGGTTCGGGGCAAAAGAGGTTAGAACCCGCGGATTGCCGCTTGCGGCTATATTTATTATTTGTTGTCTGCCACTTGAGCTCAAATTCCGTGAGCTGGAATGGGCCAGAAACTTGAAACTTGGTCCAGTGATTGGAAATGATGTGCATCAACTTTTATTAAAATATAAGCACAGTGAGCCAGATGATGGCGCTGTAACTAAGGCTTGAAAACGCGTTTTTGGGAAGGCCACGCCCCTCACACCGTAGAAAAGACACATTTCTACTATCCACCTTATTCCTGACTTCATGAATTTACCCATGGTTCGTAGCGGTAGTCGGTTATGCTCTTCCGGTTGAGCTGGCTGACCTCTGTGTTTACGCTGATGTAGCTGTCATGCTCGCTCTAAAAACCGACTTTTAACACAAAGAAAGCGACAGAATGGATAAAAATCGGAGGTGGACACACAGTACGGATGTTTTAATAAGTCGTGAGGACAGTTCTCACAGTGCCTCACCGTCAGTTCTCACGGAGTGGGCAGATGACATGAAGTATTAGCCCGACGTTAGCTAACGTTACATCGATCGTTAACTATCTTATATTTTCTGAAGGTGTTGACGGCGGAGAATTATGCAGTTACAAAAGCACAGAAGCATACAACTACCTGCACAGTAACACAATCGGGAAAGTACTGTTGAAAAGACACAGCAAGTTTATATTTATAAGGCAGCAGTAACGTTAGCGCCCAGCCACAGCGCCAATCAAGCTAACGTTAAACATACAGCGTGGATAATGCTGAAGGAAAGAGGAGTCGTGGAGACAGGCGGCTGCTCGGACATTGTCGGGTTAGAGAAGTCATGCAGTCATGCAGCAGCTATTCTGTGGAATATATTTATAAACACAAATATTTATATCAGTCTGGAAGCTTCGAGCCACGCTAGCCTCCGTTCCTCCTTCCTCAGCATGACGTGTGGGGCGCAGGGCACGGACATGTTTGTCCAAGTTGCTGATGTACTACACGAGACGTTTCTGAAAAAAACTTCAATTTTCATGAATTGCTGTGGCAACCAACAACGACACATGTTGTACCTGAACTGATTTTAAAAACAATTCAGCCTGTATGACATAACGCTAGTTGTTTAGGGCTAGCTTGGCAGCAGTGGTCAGTCATGCAGTTGCAAGGCAACCGGAAACAGAGAACCGCGGGCGGAAGTAGTTATCTGTCATGGCAGCCCCCATAGGCTTCTGAGGAAACAGGTGGATAAATGAGCCAGATTGGTCGAAAAACATGGACGCCACAAGCAAATGTATTGTCGCAATGGGCGGGGCTTAGGAATTATTGGCCATAATTCCCACACCCTTTGCCCTATCATCACAGAACTTGATGGGTAGGTTCAAAACAGGACTGGGAATCTGTCTACCAAAGATGTGGAGCTCAACCTGTACAGGACCCTATAAATGCCATTAGCATGTAGCATGTATGAAAACCCAATTTTGAGAAATCTGGGGCTTATCATGGCTATGTGTTGCACAGAGCTTTGAGGAACACGGCGGCCGATGTCATCGACTGCGGGGGATGAGGATCAGGGTGGCCGGTTTGGGGCGAAAGAGGTTAGAACCCACGGATTGCCGCTTGTGGCTATATTTACTAAATTATTATTATCTAAAAAATCCTCAATGACAGTCCCATTTGCATCTCTTTCCTGACTTCCCCACAGGGGATTGTGAGCATTAAAGTCGCCTACCCAGATAACCGTTGACCCAATCCTACTCATTATTTCCTCTAGTTCAACCAAGATCAGAGGCTTGCACGGGCTATAGAATTGAATGATCTTATTTTTCCCTGAGAACTCCAAACTTCTATTACCAAGCATTCTAGAGTCGGGTCATACTCACACACTTTATATTGGATCCCTAATTTAACAAGTGTTGCACACCCACCGCCTGATCTGTCAGATCTATCTTTACGCAGGCATGTATACCCTGGGATTACAAAATCCAAGGCTTTAGCCAGGTTTCCTGAATACATAAAAAATCAGGTTTATTCTCCAGGTCCCGGATTAATTTCTTAAATTCTTGTCTATTAGCAATAAGACTTCTTGCATTCCACTCAAGGATGGAAACCATAAGAAAAAATTTAAACATCATCAATATTTTCACAGAACACTGATTTCTTCTCCCTCCTCATCCCCTATCTCAGAGGGACTTCTTGACTCCTGACTTGAGATCACTTGCCTTGCCAACCACGGCTACTCACCTCTCCTTCCCCCATGGCCGAAGCCATGTCACAGACAAACTTTCAGCAACAACCAGCTACATGAAAAACAAACAACAAAAAAAAAAACACGACAACCAACTGATTCCTCCTGCAGGGTTTCCGCGGAGTCTTAAAAAGTCTTAAAAAGTCTTAAATTTGACAATCTCAATTTTAGGCCTTAAAAAGTCTTAAATACGTCCATATTTTGCATATAGGTCTTAAATTACATGTAGACAGGTCTTAAATATGTACGTTCATTTACCGCTTCCGTCATCGCCTTTTTTTTTTGTTTGGAGGAAATGTGTTGGTGAGATTCACAGTCAGCTTCGTGTGTTCTTCTGTATGAAGTAGCCAGGAACGTAAGTTTTATTTTGCCAACAACGCGGTCGGAATTTATCGGCGCACACTTCGCCAGTTCCGGAACGACTTTGACAGCGGAATCTGCCAGAGGACCCTCAAATTGGGCACACTCGGTGTGAAAGCGCTGGTGTCACACACAAAATCGTAAAAAACACCAGTTAGCTAGCAAAGTCGCGCTATCACACACTTCTGTACACCTTTGTCACCAGTTCCCGGTCCAGTTTCATCCAGTTCTGCTCGACCTGAACTCTGCGCCCCCTCTGCCGCCTGCCTTAAGCGACATTCAAACCACCTTTGGCCGAACTCCGACGTTGAAAGCGGAGGTGCTTTCAATTTTGAACACCGTGTGTGTGTGTGTGTGTGCGCACCAGGGTTATTATAATTAACTAAAATTAAATTCCTAGATAAAAACTATACTTAAACTACTTAGATCACTTGTTAAACTAATTAAAACTAAACTAAAATGAAAACACAAACTGAAAAACTAAATTAAAATAAAAACTAATGAAAATTATAAAACTAGGCTATAATAGCACACTGACACACACTCATTCACTCCATTCTTCATTGTTTGAGCTGCTCTGTGAATGGCAATGAATGTGTTTTGTTTGTTTTTTTTCTAGTAATTCTGGGACCGCACTTTTCCTTACTTTTTCGTACTTCGTGTAGGTCTTAAATTTAGTTCAAAATGGTCTTAAAAAGGTCTTTAAAAGGTCTTAAATTTGACTTGTTTAAACCGGCAGAAACCCTGTCCTGGCACCCCAGCCAAGGCGAAGTAACGAGAAAACGCCGCTACCGGGCCTATACAGGCCGTCGGCCGGCACTCGCACAATCACTTCCCACTCAACCTACCAGGAGCTCAACCAAAACATAAAAATCAATACTAAACAGAAAACCTCCAGCTCCTCACACTCCAGTCGTGCTGTCAGAGATCCGACAATCATTTGAATCCACCCGCCTCGTACTTGGTCATTGGTCAAAAAACCCCTCCATGTTCATGCATTAATCGCGGGTCACAGACTTAACGCCGTTAAAGAATTTGCGTCAATGCGTTGTTGTCACATTAATTTTGACAGCCCTACAATAAATAAATAAACACAAATGCAAACAAAAGGATGAATGGCTTTTTCAGTGAAAATCTTAAATAATAGACTACCTAAAAGATGTTGAAGCTAAATATACGGCATACACTCAATCAGAGGCGTGCACAGACTTTTTGAAGGGCAGGGGCGAAAATACAGCGCTTTCTCGCCACTGAAGAGGGCACTTTAGCGTGCGACACTGATGCTTGTCTTTTCCTTTGGATTGACCTTTCTGCCTTGCCCTAGTCAGTCAAAAAGTTAAACTCAGTTGTTAATGCAGATCATCATGATTGACCTGTTCATTGTTCTCTCCTCATGCTCAGTCCTGTCTGTTGGTGTTATGGCTGTGTTGCTGGTACTTCTTCTGCTCCTCCTGTCCCTCCACACTCCAAGTCATGCATCTCCTTCCTGTCCACTGAGCTGTCGTTGCTACAGCCTGACGGTGGAATGTGGCTCCACCAGCCTGAGGGACATCCCCAAACATGTTCCTCCATCTACACAGGTAGCTTCATTGTACTGAAAGAGTATGACATTACAGTGAATGAATAAATCCAGCCATTTGGTACACTAATGCGTCCCTAACACTGCACACATCAAACTCAATTAAAACGCAAAAGCAACATTAAAACAGTGGTATTCAATCAAAATTAATAACAAAAGGTGTGAAACATCATAATGTCGAACTGCATCATGATTAACAGTCATATACAGTAACTCTCATACAAGTGTAGGCCTTGAACTACATTTACCTCCGCCAAGGATATAATGTTTTCACACTTGTCTGTTTGTGTGTTGGTCAGTTGGTTTGCCAGCAGGATTACTCAATAATGATTGTAGGTAGGTAGGTAGGTTGGTAGGTAGGTAGGTAGTTTGGTAGGTAGATTGGTTGGTTGGTAGGTAGGTAGGTAGGTAGGTAGGTAGGTAGGTAGGTAGGTAGGTAGGTAGGTAGCTTGGTTGGTAGGTAGGTAGGTAGGTAGGTAGATTGGTTGGTAGGTATGTAGGTAGGTAGGTAGGTAGGTAGGTAGGTAGGAAGGAAAGTAGGTAGATTGGTTGGTAGGTATGTAGGTTGGTAGGTAGGTAGGTAAGTATGTAGGTAGATTGGTTGGTAGGTATGTAGGTAGATAGGTAGGTAGGAAGGTAGGTAGGTAGATTGGTTGGTAGGTAGGTAGGTAGGTAGGTAGATTGGTAGATAGGTAGGTAGATTGAGACAGTAAATCAAAATATTAATTTCTCAGGGAATAATACATTGATCTTGATGAAAAAATCTGGCATATACATGGCTGGTACAAAAGGAGACTGTCGGGCCTTGCTGGAGTTATGCACTCTAATAAATGCCATTCTAGTTTGGTTTAAAAATTCCTTATTTTCTGTGCCCCTAGTTCCAATATGAGGTGATATGTTTGCTCAAAAGACTTGTGCATCGTCCCTCATTGGTGCTTGATATTGCTGCTTCAATAATGTCATCAGCAGCAACATGACTGAACACCCGATTAAATTTTCAAAATATTACTGGCAGCTACAAAGCCCTCACATGTCTTCACTTTGGTCAATCAGATCATATTTCTCTGCTTTCTTACTCCCAGTTGATAAAGAGGGTCAAACCATCGGTACAAAGTGTTAAAGTGTGGACAGATGAAGCTACAGCAGTCCTACAGGATGGTCAAATGTTCAGAGATGCTGCCACTCAGGATAGCAGCATCAGTCTTGAGGAATATTCATCTTCAGTAACTTTATACAGTATATCAGTAAATGTGTGGTGATGACAAAAAATGTAAGATCATTCCCCAACCAGAAGGCCTGGATGAATGGAGAGATGAGGGCTTTATCCTTACAGTCAGGTGACAGAGAAGCATACATCACCACCAGATCAAGAGACTGAAAACTGGCATCAAGGAGGCAAAGAGGAGACATCAGCAGAGACTGGAGAGGGACCTCAACACCAACAGCACACTGGTGAGGGTCCCGGCATATCTACTGCCCTCCACTCATGTAAAGGACCTAAGGGAACTGAAGAAGGCTAATTTTCGGTGCTTGATTCTGGTCAACTTTTACAGAGGAGCAATAGAAAGCATTCTGACTCAAAACAGCAGGTGATCAAACTCACCAGAACATCACTGGTGCCATCTACAGAGCATCAGTGACATCAGTGAAGTGAGATGTCTGCACAGAGACCAAAGATACTAAAAGACAACACCCACCCACCCAGCGAGCCACAGACTGTTCACCCTGCTGCCATCAGACAACACATACAGAAGTATCTGCTGACATACCAACAGACTACAGAGCAGCTTCACTCCTCAGACTGTGAGACTCCTCAATTCAGCCTTCACTTTTCACTCTTTAAAGTAGTTTTTGTTATCGTTTTTCTGTGATGTAGCATAAAGTGACTAAAACTTAAGTTTCAATTTCGCATCCCTGGGGTTGTAAAATGATTTATAAATAAAGTTTGTCACCTTCATGTCTCCAGAGATTGCCATCCGTTCCTTAGCACCACTATACTAAACTTCAGGTAGGGGGATCTCGCTTAGAGCAAGGAGTTGTAGACTATTCCAAGTTTTGCAACAGATTTTAAGGTTTTCTTGGACCCTCATGCATTGGGGCAGTTATTGAGTGAGTGCTTGTTGTTAACACAGAATGGGCAACACTTTTGGGGGGCTTTTCACACTTCAAAACTTCCTGAAACTCTCCCTTAATCCCTCTTTATTTTGTCTTCTTTCCATCCAGACCATCTTCCTCCAGGACAATGTGATTGGCCAGATCAGGCGACACGACCTCACTCTGCTGAAGCATCTACACTACTTGTACCTGCAGGTAATGAACACAGCATACACACATAAACCTGAAAGGTTGAATATAAAGAACTGGTTTTGTGAAGTGCAAAGTTTTTTACCTGCTGAGCTTTTGTCTAAGTCAAGCCACAAGCAGCATGGAATGGGTTTTCACAAAATAGCTTCAGCTAGTTTAATTCTGTTTAAAAGCGGAGTGAAAACATTGACACAGTTGGTTCATCATCACAAAGTATGTGGCATATCAAAACTGTGTACTCAAAGTTCCACCATTTGAACGGGGGGTTCACCAGATTCGAACAAAAATTGCTTGTATGTTCAGGAGATAATGCAGGATGTTTAACCCTAAACCCAGTTCATTTAATTAGGATTGCTCCTGAGTTATGCACAAATATGTAACTGATCATGCTCACTTTTACCAATTAATATGGCATTTCAGATTTTGTTTAATATTTGCCACCAGAGCATGCAGACCTCAATTAGTGAAATTCCTACAACAGGTTTTGAGGTTTTGTTGGTGTCCTGTGTGCTATATGTGACAATTTATGAACATGCCAGCATATTCTCAGAATAATTTAGTTCTTGTCATTCTCTCACCTTTTAACTAAATGGTCTTGTACTTACTATACATTCCACCTTAACGCAATCTGACCAAATGTGTATTATTATTGTACAGTATGAGTAATAATAACTAGAAATTGCATTTCCTGTGAAAATACAGTGTTAATGCTGACAGCTGAAGTGATTTTGGAAATCTGCTGAATGCACTGCCGGAAATGCATAAAACTATATGAATGAATGGTCAAGAATTTGCAGAAAAAGCTGAATTTTTCAAACGCTGAAAAGGCTGAAGGGCTGAAAGTTAATAGGCTGAATGGGTTAAAAAGGTTTAACATTTTAAAAGCTGAACAGTTTCTCCAGCTGAACAAAAAGCTGAATGTGTGAAAAAGCTGAATATTTGAAAAAGCTGAAAAGACTTGAAACCTTAAAAGTTATAGGCTGAAAGAGCTTGATAAGGTGACCATTTTGACAGCCGAACAGTTTCTCTAGCTGCACATAAAGCTGAACGTTTGAAAAAGCTGAAAAGGCATAAAGATGAATATTTGAAAAGGCTGAAAAACTGAAAAGTTATAAGCTGAAAGAGCTTAAAAAGGTGACCATTATGATAGCTGAATGTACAAAAAAGCTGAAAAGGCAGAAAGATGAATATTCGACAGGCTGCAAAACTGAAAAGTTATAGGCTGAAAGAGCTTAAAAAGGTGTCCATTTTGATTGCTGAATGTATGAAAAGGCTGAAAGGCAGAAAGACTGAAAAGTAATAGGTTGAATGAGCTAAAAAAGTTCAACATTTTGATAGCTGAACAGTTTCTCCAGCTGAGCATAAAACTGTGTTTGAGGAAGCTAAAAAAAGGCTGAAAGAGCTTAAAAAGGTGAACATTTTGATAGCTCAACAGTTTCTCTAGCTGCACATAAAGCTGAACGTTTGAAAAAGCTGTAAAGGCAGAAAGATGAATATTTGAAAAAGCTGAAAAGTTATAGGTTGAAAGAGCTTAAAAAGGGGAACATTTTGATAGCTGAACACTTTCTCTAGCTGAACATGAAGCTGAATGTTTGAAGAAGCTGAAAAGGCAGAAAGATGAATATTTGAAAAGCTGAAAAGGCAGGGCCGAAAGAGCTTAAAAAGGTGAACCGTTTCTCCGGCTGCACACATGCCGGAGCAGTAGCAGAGCCAAAGTTAAAAATATCCCCATAAGAATGAATGGGAAAATGCCTCTCAAACTCCTGCGAGTTTTGAAAAAGTGTAATGGTTATAAAATATTTATATAGTGAGTAACACGAGACATTGCTAAACTCTGTGATGTCTTTTTATTTCTGTAGAGCGAAAAATTAACAGGTATTGCAGCTTGTGGGGGAGTTGCTGGAGTGCTTGTCGCTCTAAGGCTTCTACAGCCAAAAGTTTGAGTCCTATCTGAAATAAGACCATCAGCTGAAAGCCAACAAGATTTCCCACATTTCTATGTATATATTGTCTATGTGAAGTAAAAGATGTGGGATCCAAATCAAGCTGAAGATGATGTCACGCAATACACACACCCATTACAAAATCAGAAGACGAGCTAAAAATCCTTAAAACTAAAACTGTGATGATTCCAAAACCGTAAAAGATTTTAAAAAGCTGAATACATGCCCAATAGTTCAATGTCTTCTGACTCTTTAAAAGTTGGAATGGTGTCTGTAGCTCAAAGTATGAGGGACAAGAAGAGGTTGAAAGTTGGGTGGTTTTGAAGAGGATTTGAAGATTTTCCCATTTACTTCCATATTAGCTGAAAAGTACAAGGCTGAAATAGCTTAAAAAGCTGAACATTTTGACATGAATGAGAAAATGAATGAGAAAAATTTTGCAGAAAAAGCTGAATATTTCCAAAAGTTTGAAATATAGAAAAAAAAATAAAGCCATCATGCCCTTAAAAAGCTGCATATTTTGATAGTTGAATGGTTTCTGGAGCTCAAAATTTGTAGCAGAAGTGAGCTGAAAAACATACGGAATCAGGAATAATAAATTCCAGAAGAACAATAGTGTGAATGCTTTTTAGCATTAGAATACCTGCATTCCATGAAGAAATTCAGGTGATTTGTGCATCAGCTATTAACATCCCATTAACAGCTGCGTTGGTGACTTTTGTCTCATAATACAAACTAGACAATTCGCTGCCAGGGAACCGCGAGAGTGGGCTGTGCGCTTTGCCCCGTGACGAAAAAACTATGAAAGCTAACGCAAAAGTTGAATCCCATGTTGATAATTTGGACTTTTATCTACATTGTAAAGTTTGAATGGTGTGTCTAGGTCCAAGTATGCAAGAGATGTCGATGTTTGAAATCTTTTTTTCGATCATTTCACCTGGTCTCATTCGCTTTGTGTTTGTGTGTCTCTGTCTGTCTGTCTGTCTGTCTGTGTGTCTGTGTGCCTGCGACTTTTTTTAACCTCGTCCCATTCATTCCTTATGGGACATCTTTCGCAATTTTTCGCGAAAAATTTGCGTTCTGCAAAACTGATTAATAATCTGTGTGTGTCTGTCTGTGTCTGTGTGTGTGTCTGGTGTCTGTCTGTCTGTCTGTCTGTCTGTCTGTCTGTCTCTGTGTGTGTGTCTGTCTGTGTGTGTCTGTCTGTGTGTGTGTCTGTGTGTGTCTCTGTGTGTGTGTCTGTGTCTGTCCCTCTCTCTGTTGGCCCAGCTGATCCTGGTTGCCATGGGGATGGTTGTCGAACGGCCCTAGCAACCGTGACTGAGACAGCTGATTTCAGAGTGATTTCAGCCTTACATCTAGGCCGTCAAACTAGTGTTATTTATCCAAAACCAAACATGATATCGTCAAAATATCTTCACCATCACGCAGGAAAGGCCTGCGTGATGGTGAAGACTCATCAAAACTCATCAAGTTTTGTGGTCCTAATTTCAGAAATGTGGAAATAAGAGCGAGTTAAAAAAGGGTGCAATTTTGAAAATCCTCTTCCCGATTTACATTGGAGTGAATGGGACAGTTGAGAGCTACTCTTGTCGGTTGGAGGCAGATAATTCAAAAACCGTAAATCCTACCAATAAAGTAGACACATTGTTAGAAAGAAGACAAGTGTGGCTACAACTATGGTAAATATCAATGTTTTTGAGTGACATTTGTGGCCGGGATCATCACGGAAAGAGAACATTTCTGAGTTTTTATTTTGAGTCTCCGCCACTCTGTCAGTTGGCTCCTGCACTCTGCTGCACGAACACTCCGCCATACACACTCATTGAAAACCCTGAATTTTTCCAAAATCACTCACCATCGTTAAGGGGTCACGTTCAAAAACTATACATTGTAGCAAAAAAGTTCAAATGCAACTTAAATAGCCAGGACTTGTGCCTACATTTTAAAGTTTGAATGGTGTTTCTAGGTGAATGTATGCCAGAGCAGGACATGTTTGAAAAACATCGCAGATTTGTGACTTTTTTGACCTCGTCCCATTCATTCCTTATGGGAAATATCTCGCAGATTTAATATTCTGGAAATCTGAATGATAGCATACCGAGTAAGATCGAGCCGCACGTTTTGATATATAATTTGTTTGTGTGCGCTCAACGGTGTGGGACGAGTTAGCGACCGAAATTTGGCGGAGGGGGAATAATAAAAAGAGGCTGTAAAATGAGGCTCTATAGCTCTGCTATAGAGGTGTCCATAGTGCCCAATATGTCAAGTTAAAGCTTATTAAGTAAATCAGGCTCCCCTTAAAAAATGTAGATGACCAATTAAAGACAAACAGTCTAAATACGGTGTTTACCAAATTTGGTGAGGTTTGGATGAATTACAACATGGCCCATGGTCAAAGTAGCTTCATCCAAAGAACGCACTGTACAAAAATGTTTCTTCTACTCTGGTTCTGAGGTTATTATTCATGAGTTATTAGCCAAAACATAAAATGCCATAAGCAGTATAGAAATTACTTAAACATTTGGCCGATGAAGATACTGCTGGCTTTGGAGAAAGCAATATGCAGTGAAAGCCTACACTCAGTGTGATATTGATTTTTGTCGGTGGCATCTTTTAGGTTGCTGCTGCTCCTGAACACAGCAGTGCATTTATTGCTCAGCTCCCTACACTGGCACTCTCACTGCTTCTAAAAACTGGGGGCACGCTGACTGCAATCTCTGAAAATGCCTTTTCACTGACTTCCCTCTCCCATCTAACTTGCTCTAAATTTGACACTGCATGTCTTTGGGTCCTCAGCAACAAACCTGCCAAGCATGGCAGTAGCTAGCTTTGAGGTCATCAAGGTTCAGACCTTGGTAATTGTTTCCTGAATATTAAAAATTAAAAAAAATCGGTTTTATATAACTGTATGACTACATCACCATCTAAGCTACTGTTTACATTCAACCCTGACTCAGACTCAAAAGTAATATTTCTTCCTCTAGTGTAAATTTCTATATTATTATATAATTGTTATGTTATTTATATATATCTGTATATATTTACTGTTATTTTGTACCTTTAAAGACGTGGGATGTGCAGTCTGGACTCTGACATTGAATAAAATCCAAGGCGTACCTTTGAGTAATAACTTTGAGAACCCCCCTACATTACCCACAATGCTACTTGACTACTAACAGCGCAGTCAGAGGTCCAGCTGTGTTCTGCTAGTAGCAACTAATGTAGTTTCAAGGCACTGTCAGGGTGAAACAAAAAGGGATCTAAACGTAAGACACATGGGCAGGCAGGTATCAGAACAAATAAAATCAAAACTGAAAACCAAAGTCCAAAATACAAAGTTGAAGCAACAAAAAGTATCAGAAACAGTAGGAGCAGGTAAGAGACAAGAACTACAAAAACTACATAAATGTACAAACCAAAGATACTCTTACGGCGCCGGCAGGAACACGAAGGAAACATAGGATTAAAACGGGATTGAAACGCATGACAGACAGAGAGAGAGGCGCAGACAAAGGCATAAATAAATAGGGGTGATTAACTGAAGGGACACAGGTGAACGCAGAGAAAGGGCTGGAAAACAGGCAAAGGAAGGAAGTGAAAAGCAAATAGGAAACATGAGGACAGCACTTAAAACAGATAAAAGCTCAACCACAAACCTCAAACCATGGCAGGCACTAGCTCGAAGCAGAGATGACTGGTGGGCTTCATCGGTCTGACCACTTATTTCAATTTCTCCGAGCAGTATGACAGTAGAAGCTGCAGTCCGTGAACAATAACAGCAGCTAATATTTTTCTTTGGTCATCTTCTTGTGTTTCTCTCTCCAGAACAACACCATCTCAGCAGTGGAGCCTGGCTCTTTCCAGAACCAGGGTCAGCTGTTGGAGCTCGCTCTGAACGGAAATCGGATCCACCTTGTGACAGCTGACATGTTTCAGGGGCTCGAACATCTGCGCATTCTTTACCTGGCAGGAAATGACATCACACGCCTGCTGGACTATACCTTCCATGGCTTACAGGTAAGGCATGTTATGAGAATATGTCTGGTGCCCATTACATTTCTCACAATAAGGTCAGTGCAGAGCTATGTAGGATGCACCCTCAGTTTCCTGCTCAGCACAGCAGTTTTCTTCCTTTCTGAATGAAGCTCCATGGATATGTATCCTTTCCTCCTTCATGTCTGTGCAGCGTCTGCAGGAGCTCCATTTGCAGCACAACAGTATAGAGATGTTGGCAGACCAGGCTCTAGTTGGTTTGACTTCTCTGGCTTTGCTGGACCTAAGCAGGAATAATCTACACACAATTGGCCCTGCGTCCCTGCGCCCTCTGGTCAGCCTGCAGGTGCTGCGTATCACAGGTGAGACTGAATTACCGACATACATATTAATGTAAAAATGTGGTTAGAGACAATTGACATTTACATTTACATTTAGGGCGTTTAGCAGGCGCTTTTGTCCGAAGCGGGCTTACTATGCAGGGTCGAGGTCAAGTCTGAACAAATGAGTCTTGGCGAGTGATTCCGCTGTCCTGACATTGGTCACGAGTTCGTTACCCCACTGAGGTGCCAGAACAGAGGAGAGGCGCTTCACTTGCTCTCAGTGATGGCGGTACCAGCCGGCCAGATGATGTAGTAGAGCGAAGTGCTCGTTCTGGGGCATGTGGTCTGACCAGTGTTTGGAGGTAAACGGGTGCAGTTCTGTTGACAGCTTCGAAGGCCAGCAGCATCGTCTTGAATCGGATGCGGGCCGCAACAGGAAGCCAGTGGAGGTCCCAGATGAGGGGGTCACATGGGAGAATATGCTGGATATGCTGCAACGGTTTAGTCGCAGAGGCTGGAAGTCCAGCCAAGAGCGAGTTGCAGTAGTGCAAGCGGTAGATGTCCAATGCTTGGACCAGGAGTTGTGTTGCGTCCTTTGTGAGGAAAGACCGGATCCTGCTGATGTTGTAGAGGGAAAATCTGCAGGATCAGGCCACAGCAGTGATGTTAGGGGCGCAGGACAGTCCATCACCGAGGATTACGCCAGGTTCCTCGCAGTCAGTGAAGGTGATACCATGACATCCTCGACAGTGACTGAAAGATGAGTGCGAGGGCGGTCTTTCCCCAGGATGAAGAGGAGTTCAGTTTTACTAAGGTTGAGTTTGAGGTGATGTGCAGCTGCCCGGACATGTCTGCCAGACATTCCGAGATGCGCTTTGCAACGTGGGTGTAGGAGGAGGATGGGGGAGGGAAGAGAGGAACAGTTGGTTGTCGACTGCAATTGACAGTCATGGTTGTCTTTTTACTGTCCTGTCCTGCTTTTGCACAGTAGTAAACAATGAGTTGTATCATGCTAACCACCATGTCCTACCAATTCAAGGGTTACATTAAAGCAACATGGTTCATATAGACTGAACCAGCTTATGAGTGAAGACTGGTTGTCAAATACAGATAAATTCTATTTATTGAATAAGGTAGTTTCACTTTTTTCCTGAGGTTATTCCTTCTGCACTAAATGCATTTCTCTCTAGATGGTTACATTTTTCCATTTTGGACCAGTTTCAGTCTGGGCTCTTTCAGTGTCATTTTACAGAAACAGCTCTTCTCAAATTATCCAGTGATCTGTTAAAGCAGGAACATACAGGAGAATGATCTATTTTAGTATTATTATATCCAGGTGCGGCCTTCATCGTGTATTGTTTGACAGGCATTGGGTGTATCGCGTTTGGATTATTGATTCCCCTTGACTTGACAAATTTATCAACTTATCGAGAAGGCCAGCCCCATCCTGGGAGGCCCTATTTAACCAGTACAGTTGGTAGGAGAGAGCAGGATGATGGATAAGCTGTCATCGCTGCTGGTGCAGTAGTCCCACCCCCTGCAAGTCACTATCACACCACTAGGCAGCTCCTTCAGCAACAGACTGAGACACCCCAAGTGTGTGAAGGAGAGGTATCACTGGTCCAAGTGTGTGAAGGAGAGGTATCACTGGTCCAAGTGTGTGAAGGAGAGGTATCACAGGTCCAAGTGTGTGAAGGAGAGGTATCACAGGTCCAAGTGTGTGAAGGAGAGGTATCACAGGTCCAAGTGTGTGAAGGAGAGGTATCACAGGCCCAAGTGTGTGAAGGCGAGGTATCACAGGTCCAAGTGTGTGAAGGAGAGGTATCACAGGTCCAAGTGTGTGAAGGAGAGGTATCACAGGTCCAAGTGTGTGAAGGAGAGGTATCACAGGTCCAAGTGTGTGAATGAGAAGTATCACAGGTCCAAGTGTGTGAAGGAGAAGTATCACAGGTCCAAGTGTGAGAAGGAGAGGTATCACAGGTCCAAGTGTGAGAAGGAGAGGTATCACAGGTCCAAGTGTGTGAAGGAGAGGTATCACAGGTCCAAGTGTGTGAAGGAGAGGTATCACAGGTCCAAGTGTGTGAAGGAGAGGTATCACAGGTCCTTCCTTCCTGCTACTGTCAGACTGTACAACCAGCACTGCTCCCAGTAGACCTCACTGTGCACTGTGCAATACAACTCTACAAATAACAAATTTCTTATTTTGGTTTGCACTGACTGGACAATTATTAATACCAATATTTATTATTTCTTAACAAACAATACACTGCCCACACTATAATTACATGTTCATATTGTACAATATTAGGTATGTACTATTACCTTTTTATTATATTGTTTATTGTTTACTATTATCATTGTTGATTGTAATATTACTGTCTTTGGCTGCTGTGACACAGAAATTTCCCTGTTTGCGGGACAAATAAAAGGAATTCTGATTCTGATTCTGATTGTGCACTGTCAGACATCCTTTTCAATTTCAAGTTGATAACTACGCCTCATCAACTAAGTCATTGTCCTCTGGGATTCCCCAAGGTTCTGTCTTGGGCCCACTGCTGTGTGCTTTGCATTTGCTTCCTCTCTGGCAGATGAAAAGCTATTTTAAGTATATCTCATGCATTTTTTTCTCACAGCTTGTAACTCTCTTTTCATTGGTCTTGGCAAGACATCCAATAATCAGTTACTAGATGCACAAAATGCTGCTGCAAAACTCCCCTGGCTGCCCAACACATTGAAAATAAGACAAAAGAAGACTGTAGGAGCAGCTCCTGCGTTCTGGAACTCCTTTTCCTTCGGACACTAATGATGCCTTTAAAAAACAGCATGTGAAGTGTGCTTGTATCCTAGAGATCAATCCAAGACCATTCAAAATCCTCCTCTACATTGATACATATGCATTCCTTATGTGACTTATATGTACCTTGTTACCTCAATACAAAACATTGCCTTTAGTTCACTGAAATGTCCTCTTCATACCAACACCAATGGCCAGGACCCCGACTTGTTCAGCATCAAGGGGTTCTGATATAAGTTCCTGCTCTGTGCTCTGCTGCAGACAACCCATGGCGCTGTGACTGTGCTCTCCACTGGCTGAGGAGCTGGATTGACGAGGAAGGCCAGCGGCTGCTCAGCTCTGCAGAACGTCGGCTCGTCTGTACAGAGCCGCCACGCCTCTCTCACCTAAGCCTTGTGGAGGTCCCCCTCAATAGCCTGGTGTGTATCCCACCGCTGGTGCAGCTGGAACCCAGGCGGCTGGCTGTGCACCTTGGAGAGAGCCTAAGGGTGTCTTGCCACGCTTCTGGTTACCCTCGGCCACAGGTAGGGATAGTTTGCATGCCATTACATGAAGATTAGTCGCTTTCTTCATATTTTGGAATGTGATGGATGTGAGAGAACTTCCATTCTGATGTCAATAAAAGTTTCATGTGCGATCATTTGTGACTACTGTCACAAAAAAGTTTACAGGTGGATTGGGTCAGGTCAAATCAATTTTATTACATAGCACCACATCACAGCAACACTTATCAAATGACACTTCCCATAGCCAGCAGGTCAACATGAGATATAGAGCAAGCCTTTGGCCATAGCCCCGTGCTTAGATTTCTATTAATCTGCTACTATTAGCTGCTGCTTTTTATAGAGATATGATCATTTATCATAACTACAGCAATAGCGATAATGATGATAAAGATAGACCATCAACAACAGACCAAGAGACCATCTGTCCATGTGATCATACCAGCCACGATGTCCATTATCATGTTCATGTTCAGACCCAGTACTACTCAGTACTCTGTAATCATGGGTCAGACCACACCTATCTTCAAACTAAGTTCTTTATTTTGACCTCAACTACACACCTGTAAAGTTTAGTGACTACATTGTGTCTTTGTGATGTTATCTCGCTGCCAAAAATCTCTTCACAGACAGACAGACAGACAGACTGACAGCTGATCATTTTTTTTAAAAATGATTAATCACATAATTACAACTTTTTTAACAAGGTCACTGATCATGAAACACTACAAATCTTTACAGGTGACCTGGAGGAAGGCATCCCAGGGCAAAGTGGTGCTTTCTCCCAGAGGCCTGGTTCAGGAGCTGGGTGCTGGAGGAGGTGCAGTGGGCAGGACAGAGGAGCCGTCAGAGGAAGGCAGAGTCAGTCTGCAGAAAACTGAAGGCGAGCGCTTCGACCCTGACACTGGCAGTGGAATGTTGTTTCTCAGTAATGTGACTGTGGCTCATGCAGGTTTCTATGAATGTGAAGCCTGGAATGCAGGGGGTGTGGCCAGGGTGACCTTTCAGCTTGCCATCAACTCATCTACTTCCTCCTCCTCCTCTTCTTCCTCCTCCATCTGGGCCACATGGTCCCAGGTGTCCTCGCCATTCTCCCCCGCCTGGCCCCGGCTAAGGAGCCATGGTCCTGCATTGGGCTCAGATGTGAGCAGGGAGCCCCTGTACGCTCTGGGCAGCATGGCCTTCAGCTCCCTGGGAGCTGCCACTCAGACTGCCATTGCTGTGGGCATCAGCCTGCTGGCTCTGACTGCTCTGCTGTTGGTTGCCATGATCTACAGCCGTCATCATCAACGAGAGAAGGAAGCTGATGGAGCTGAGAAGGTGTGTGTCTGTTTGACTGTACAATTTATTACATTTATACATTTAGGGACGGGATATATTTTTGGAACAACACAAGGTTTGATATGCATAACAAGCAATTGTTTTCTGATATAATACATTGATGAAAGCAGGCTACTCACAGTTTGCAATCTTTAAACTCTAAACCTTTACTTTGGGAGTATGATCTACTGTCTGTGTGAGGCTTAAAGGAAAAAAACCTTTTAAAGCGCACTAGGTAATATGGACTCTAAAGAGTCCAGTCAGTGCACACTACGACAATATCAACCCAAGTACAGCTGAATACAGATGCAAGGCCGGGTTATCCGTAGACTGGATTGGACAAGTGCCCAGGGGCACCAACCATTGACAACCAGTGGGGGGGCACCTCATGATACAAGCTTTAAAAATCTTTTACGTACATTTTTATATCATTCACTGGAAATTATTGAAAGACCATACATTACACGTTTATGAATATCAATTTCGCAAAAATAACAACAATACTAATAAATCAGGATTACATGACCCCATCACTCCCCCTCCCCAATTGTTCAGAGTTGAGTTGGCCCACAAAGCAGTGAGAACATTAGGAGGAAGAATTGCGGTCACTAGCAGCAGGTACAGTGCTGACGAAGCCGAAGCTAACTGTGGAGACGGAACCGCAAGCGGGGGAGATGCTGCAGCCCTTAGTGCTACTGCACAATTACCACATATGGGCTTGTGGCATTTCAAGTGTCCGACGTTTGGTTCCGTTTGCAGCTCTTTCAGACCGGCACTGCCTCCGTCTCCATGTCTGCTGCTGCTGCGGTGGTCGCTTCCGCTGCTGCCACCTTGTGCCGACTGTCGCGGCCGCTTTCCCCTCCATGTGTTCTGCCCTCAGCTCCTCTGCAGCTGCTGCAGGACTTTCCTCCGGGCTCTCCTGCTGCTGGTGCCCCTTGAATAAGATGCGGGCATTGATCCCAGCCAGGTCGAGGATGTTATAGAAGACTGTCACTGGACATCTTCCGTACCGCCTTTGACAGAGTACGCCCTCGCTATCTGGTCCGGGACGTCCACGCAGTACTTGGTGTTGTTGCAGTACATCATAGACTCTGGTTTTGCCTTCGCCCCACTAAAGCTGTCCACACCTGTGTGCACGGTGCTCAGGATGCAGACATTCTTCCTCTGATTTCCCTGGTACACAGTCAGAGTACAGAGTCGCATTCGTGTTGAACAGCTCCGCTCACTGTTTCATGGAGGGGGAACTCCCGTTGTTGTTTGCCCATGGTGCCAACCAGGCTATTTAATACAACTGTATAATAATTCATTTACAAGTAAATTTCTCAAAGAAGCTGGAGACCGCTAACAAAGTTAGAGACTAGAGAGACAGTGAAAGTAGCAAACCGAGCAAAATGATGTGTGGTCAATATGACTGCTTATGGCAGAAATAGGTAAAAAATATCATATTTTCTTTTTCTTTTGTGTAATTTATTTTAAAAATATTCTAAATTAAAATGCAGACATTTTAGGGAAAAGTCATGTAACAGTAGTATTGCATTTTTTCATTCAACAAAGTTATTGCACATATAAATTTGAAAACGGTCAAAATGACTGTCTGGGCTGTTCTAGTGCTAGGTACTCTTTTCATGGTTCTTGGTGTTTTAGCAATATTGTTGTTGCGGCATTCATGCAAATAAAGTGAATTTGAATAGAATTGAATTAATAAACCTTTAGATTCTTGCCTCTAGACTGATAAGCATTGTGTTTACAAATGAGCAATAAATCCAGATTTCTTCGAATTTTTATTGCCGACTTCCGGTGATGCAAGCAGGCGGGTTTTGCTGGAGCTCCGGCACACCTGTTTATTTTTCGATATTAACCACTCATTTTTCACAACCTAACTAAGTCCATACAGAGTATCGACTCCTTGTAATGTCTCTGGAGCACTTTTGGGGCAACTGGACTGGCAAAATGACCCCGAAACAGGCTAAGAAGTCCGCCGTGGAGAAGTCGCTGCCCTGCCAAGATGGCGACAACGCAGGCGATGCACCTGAAATAGACCTGGTGATTGCAAAAGTTATGGAGGTAATGACGGCCAACATCACCAGTCTGATTGATGACAAGCTGGACCGTATGCTGCACAGTATCAATAACAACATATCGCAGCGTCTCAACGAGATTGGTGTCCGGTTCGACGAAGCCGAGAGGAGGATATCAGCGGTGGAAGATACTGCGGTCGAAACAGAGAAGCAGGTTGCTATCTTAACGAAGTCAGTTATGGAGCTAACAGAACGTCTCCAGGACCAGGAAAATCGTGGCCGCCGAAAGAATCTGAGGATCCTGGGACTTTGTGAGAAAGTGGAGGGGAGCGACGCGGTGAAGTTTATGGAGCAGTGGATCCCCCGGATCCTGGACATCGAGGCCAAAGCAGATCGGGCTCACCGTATACCCGGGCCCACCGCATCGAAGCTGCCCCGCGCCATGATTGTCAGGTTCCACAACTTTTCCGACCGCCAGAGAGTTATGGAGGCTGCACGACGTAAAAAGGAGGTTCTCTTCGAGGGAGTTAAAATATATTTCTTTCAAGACTTTGCTGCAGAGTCGCTGAAACAGAGACGGGAATTCGTGGCTGTTAAAAGGGAGCTGCAGAACATCCCCGGGGCTCGCTACGCCATGCTGTATCCTGCTTTACTCAGGGTCACGGTGAACGACTCCACGAAAACGTTCCACACTCCGGGTGAAGAGTCTGCATACAGGGGCGCCGCCAGGGATTTTGGGCCCCATGAAAAAAAATCTAGTTGGGCCCTTGTATAGGTTGCCCATGTCTCAAAGGGCCCCCTGTCAGTGCCGGGCCCTTGGAATCGTCCTAACCTTTCCCCCCCTGGTGGCACCCCTGTCTGCATACATTGACTCTCTAAAACTATCATAGATGCATCTATTGTGGTGAGTGCTATCATCGCCTGATTTAACCCCTCTAAGTGAGACAGTTTGCCTGATGTTCTAACGAGGTGAATATTCTCCTAAGTTCTCTAGGAGAAATGGACATTTATGTTAGTACACTTAACTTGTGCAGGAAGGAGCTTGATGTCCTATCTCACTAGGCAGTATTATTTAAAGTTATGTTACTATGATAATTCTTACTCATTCTTTTCATTACTGTTTTCTTTTCCTCAAAACAAAATCAAAAAATCGCACCTAGGCGATCTCTTTCTGTTGTGACTATGGATAAAATTGTATTCATGTTCTTATCTCTACGTGTCTAAGGGTGTGCCGCCTCTGAGCGGATATGCTTGCATCTTTCGCAGGATTTAGGGTCCATCTACCCCAGAGATTCTCTGTGGGTTTTAGTTTTTTTTTCAATTTGTTCTCGTTTTTTCTCTCCCAGGACCCAGTAAAGGTAGTTGTATATAGTTGTTACAGGGGTGTAGTCATGGTTTCATATTGTTCTGAATCTGTATCGAATGTTAAAGAGCATTACCTACGGTACAGCCTTTATCCCAATTGGGATAGTGGCTAAAGTGATGAACAAGAGAGACAGTATCCATATAATCCACGGTAATAGACATGTTAATAGCTACATCTCATGGGGTCTGATATAAAGTTTTGCTCTTGGAATGTGCGAGGATTTCACCACCCAATTAAAAGGAAGAAAATTTTAACATCTCTGAAAAAGGAAGGAGTTAAGATAGCTCTTTTACAGGAAACTCACCTCAAAAACGCAGAGCATGTCAACCTGAGCGTGAATGGGTGGGTCAGGTTTTCTTTTCATCCTTTGCCTCCAATAGTCGAGGGGTATGTATCTATATCATAAATCATTACCATTTAAGGCTGAAACGTGTATCCAGGGTGTTGGAGGACGCTACATTATTGTTAAAGGTATATTATTTGGCAAGAGCATCGCTCTAATGAATATATACTATCCCCCCTAACAAAGGCTGTCACAGAGTTTGCGGAGTTGGAATGTGAACAGGCAATAATGGGGGGGACTTTAACTGCCTCTTGGACCCTCTAATGGATAAATCGTCTTCAGCAGTGTTGTGGGTAATGCGTTACAAAGTAACGCGTTAGAGTACTCTAATTACTTTTTTCGTGTAACGTGTAACGTAACGCGTTAGTTTCGTGCGTCAAGAAATCAGCAACTACGTTATTTTTTTCAAAAAGTAATCAGTTATTTTAAGAATTTCTCCGGATAAGGAAAGGAAAATCCCGACTGCAGCCTGCTTTTTGTCAGACAGTACTGTGCCACCGCGGATGTGTCAGCGGAGGCGCAGCGCTGTGATGCGTCTGTGCCCTGCTGCTGACCTACGTTACCTGTGTGTGTGTGTGTGTGTGTGTGTGTGTGTGTGTGTGTTAGTGTTTTCGAACCCCCGGCAAGATGGCAGAGAGGACAGCTTTTGCATCGTGGAAGTACGCACATTATTTTCAATTCACCAGCGAAAAGGACAAGAACAACATAACGGAAACATGCACACTCTGCGTTGGTGAAAAGCTTCTGTCGACCGCAAAAAAAAAAAAAAAATTAATAAAACGCTATGCGGCATATTGCTGACTGTCTTTCCTGTTATTGTTATCCTGCAGAGTTAATTTGGTTGGATGACTGACGTTATTCATCATTGTCACAACTTCTCGGTGCATTTAAAGGAGGCTGTGTGTGTGTCAGTTAAGTTGCAGCATGTGCGAGGCGCTGCAAACGGCTTTTCATTTTTGGTAACGCATGAGTACTCTAACGCGTTACTTTTATTCATAGGTAACGCTGTAACGTAACTGATTACTTTTAATTGATGGTAACGTTGTAACCTAATTAACTACGTTCCAAAGTAACTATACCCAACACTGGTCTTCAGAGACACGGCCCCTCACCAAAAGAGCCAGAGCAATGTTGGAACTATGCGAGGAGATGGGATACTTAGATGTTTGGAGGACCACGCACCAAGGAGAGAAGGATTTTACCTTTTACTCAAGTGTCCATAAAAGTAGCTCAACAATAGATTATTTCTTTATTCCTAAATCTAATCTGAGCCTGGTAACCTCTTGCTCTATTGGAAATATTACAATCTCAGACCATAGTCCTATGTTCCTTCAGCTTCTCCTCGAAGGAAGTATTCCTTCCACGAAGATGTGGAAATTTGACTCAATGTTACTTGGTGACCCAAACTTTATCTCTTATTTTACCTCTGAACTGAAAACATTTTATGAAATTAACAACACACCTAATGTCTCTCCCTCTACCCTTTGGGAGACCAGCAAAGCGTACTCTAGGGGCTTAATAATATCCTATGTGAAAACTAAAAGACGTAAAGCGCTTCAGCGTCAGAGGGAGTTGGAAACTAAGTTGTCAGAGGCTGAAGGAACATATGCTAAAAATCCCTCAGACATCAATCTTGAAGCAATGTTGGCTGTCAAAGCTTCCTTAAATACCCTACTCACACATAAAGCTGAACAGAGTATCAGACTGGCAAGACAGAGGCTATATGAATTTGGAAATAAGCCTAATAAATATCTGGCTAGGTTGGTTAATAAGAAATCTGACTCACATTGTATCTCAGCTATTAAAGATGGTGGAGGTAAAAGAAGAATCGATTTAGATAATAATAACAAAGTATTTGAGGCATATTATAATCAATTATATGAGAGCAACCAGCCTGTGCCAGATCAGAAGTTCTCGGATTTATTCTTGTCTAATCTGACCCGACCCGAGTTCACCCGAGTGAATTTTATAAAGAATTCAATTCATTACTTATACAGCCCTTGCTCAGTATGTTTCATGACTCGTTGAAAAATAGTTCTCTTCGAAGGTCACTAACGGAAGCCAATATTAGCCTTACATTGAAGAAAGGAAAGGCTGACGATGAATGTGCGTCTTATAGGCCTATAAGCTTGCTAAACACAGATCTTAAGTTGCTGTCCAAGACCCTCGCTCTGCGTCTGGAAACAGTCTTGCCTTGTATTATTAATAACGACCAAACAGGATTTATTACTGGCAGAAATTCATGTAGTAATATGAGGAGGCTTCTCAATGTTCTCAAGTCTAAACTTGACTGTGTAGTCGTCTCTGGACGCAGAGAAGGCCTTTGATCGGGTCGTATAGCCCTATCTTTTTTCTACCCTGGAGACACTAGGCCTAGGTGAAACATTTCTTAGCTGGGTGAAACTATTATATGACAACCCATTGTCAGCTGTACTAACCAATGGCAAGATATCGCCTTATTTCCAGCTGCATCGGGGTACTAGACAGGGGTGCCCTCTGTCTCCATTATTATTCGCAGTTGATATTGAGCTTTTGGCAGAGGCTATCAGGCGAGCTCCCTCTATCTCTGGTATCTCAGTTGGTGAAAAAACTCACAAAATATCTCTGTATGCTGACGATGTTCTCCTGTTTCTCACCAAGCCAGAAGTCTCAATACCAGCAGTGCTAGACCTGATTGGCTGCTTCAGTCAATTCTCAGGTTACAAAATTAATTTTTCAAAATCAGAGGCACTTCCTCTAGGTGGTCTCCACCCCACAGATATATCACCCCCTTTATATTGCCCATTCAGATGGACACCACAGGGTTTTACATATTTAGGTATTGCGATAACTCCATCCCTTCACCAAATTTATGTGGCCAATTTTACACCTTTGCTTAAACGTATATATGAGGACCTTGAAAGGTGGACTTCCTTGCCGCTATCTACGTTAGGTAGGTCTTCATTACTTAAAATGAATATTTTGCCTAAACTTCTATATGTATTTCAGATGCTTCCAATTTTGCTCCCTAAACAAGTGATCAAAGAACTGAATGGTCCACTTAGCGCATTTATATGGAACAGAAAAAGACCCCGTATGAGCTTAGCCAGACTTAGGAAGCCTAAAGAGAAAGGTGGCCTATCAGTTCCTGATATCAGGCTGTACAAGTTGGCCTCACAGCTGCGTTACATTGCTGACTGGATCCAAAATGATAATGATTCTATATGGCTGGACTTGGAGTCCTGACAGGCTGACAGCCCCTTGTGTGGTCTCCTGTTTGCTTCTGATCAAAAAAAGATTAAAAATTCTGTTGGTGATAACATGATTATAAATACAACTATTAAAGCTTGGAAGAATATAAAGAAGCTGGAGGGCCTCGAGGGACAGTTGTCCTCCCTCTCACCGGTGTGGGGTAACATAGATTTCTGTCCTGGCTCTAAGGACAGGGGCTTTGAGTTATGGAGAAGTAAAGGCATCTTCACTATTGGGCACCAGTGTTGGGTATCGTTACTTTGGAAAGTAGTTAATTAGGTTACAGCGTTACCATCAATTAAAAGTAATCAGTTACGTTACAGCGTTACCTATGAATAAAAGTAACGCGTTAGAGTACTCATGCGTTACCAAAAATTAAAAGCCGTTTGCAGCGCCTCGCACATGCTGCAACTTAACTGACACACACACAGCCTCCTTTAAATGCACCGAGAAGTCGTGACAATGATGAATAACGTCAGTCATCCAACCAAATTAACTCTGCAGGATAACAATAACAGGAAAGACAGTCAGCAATATGCCACATAGCGTTTTATTATTTATTTATTTTTTTTTTGCGGTCGACAGAAGCTTTTCACCAACGCAGTGTGCATTTTACCGTTATGTTGTTCTTGTCCTTTTCGCTGGTGAATTGAAAATAATGTGCGTACTTCCACGATGCAAAAGCTGTCCTCTCTGCCATCTTGCCAGGGGTTCGAAAACACTAACACACACACACACACACACACACACACACACACACACACACACACACACACACACACACACAGGTAACGTAGGTCAGCAGCAGGGCACAGACGCATCACAGCGCTGCGCCTCCGCTGACACATCCGCAGGTGGCACAGTACTGTCTGACAAAAAGCAGGCTGCAGTCGGGATTTTCCTTTCCTTATCCGGAGAAATTCTTAAGATAACGGATTACTTTTTGAAAAAAATAACGTAGTTGCTGATTTCTTGACGCACGAAACTAACGCGTTACGTTACACGAAAAAAGTAATTAGAGTACTCTAACGCGTTACTTTGTAACGCGTTACCCACAACACTGTTGGGCACCTATATGAAAAAAATGCAATGCTACCATTCAGTCAATTGTGTAAAAAATACAATCTTCCACAAAATGAATTTTTCAGGTTTCTTCAGATACGGAGTTTTTTAAACAGTCAAAAAGAAGCAGGGATCTCTTACTAACTCTCCCCATTAGAAAAGATAATCACTGCAGGCAAGAAGAAAGGCATTCTGGGTCTTGGATATCAGGCACTTCTTAAATATGACAAGGGTAAACCTGCTTTCATGAGCAGAGACTGGACTAATGATCTAAATATGGATGTTGATGAGGTGGTATGGGGACGGATATGGGAATCAGCAAACATCATCTCGGTCTGTAATAGGACAAGAGAAACCCAATTTAGACTCCTCCATCGTTTACAGATCACTCCCCAGTTCAGACACAAACTAGAAAACAGTAAATCAGAATTGTACACTAAGTGTAGTGTCGAGGTAGGGAGTTTTATTCATTGTGTCTGGACTTGTAGATACATTGACAAATACTGGCAAGATGTAGAAAATCGACTACAGTTAATTTTTGACATTAAACCCAAAAAAGATCCGGTGTGTCTACTGTTTGGACTGGCAGACACACAACTTAAAAGTGCACATTCCAAAAGACTCTTTTCTATTCTCACTTTTTGTGCAAGGAAGAACATATTGCTGAAATGGATAGACTGTAAACCCCCCACAATAGCAGGATGGCATAAGGTTATTTTTGACATGTTGCCCATGGAATATTTAACATACCGGTCCAGATGTTTGACTGAGGTATTCTGTCGAATCTGGTCCCCATTCCTGACTTATATTGGTTCAAGACTAGCTACCATTGTGTTGAAGGGCATGGTAGACCATAAGTAAGAAAATACAACATGGATCAACATATAGTGGGCTACCTGAATTACTCGGTACTCGATGTTAATGATGCTGCTGTGGTGGAATGTTAAAACTGGATGCTGTCTCCGATGTTGGGCGTAATATATTATGTTTAGGCAGTAACGGTGTAATATAACGCGTTACTAGCTATATTTTGGTAATGTTATTACAGTTACTTAGTCCGGTAAAGCGTTGCAATCCGAGCTGTCGCACAGGCGGAGGTTTCGAAAAAAACAACCCAGGCGCGCAACAGCCGTAAATAAAGAGGAGAAGAAGACGGTTTTAAATCAACAGAAGAAGAAGAAGAAGAAGAAGAAGACGGTTTTAAATCAACAGCAGAAGAAGGTGAAGAAGAAGGCGGTTTGGTTTGGAGATGGCAATATGGCAACAACACCTGATAATTCAACGTTTTCTAAGTGGATATACTCGCATTATTTTGAATTTGTCACAGAAATAGATAAGAACCTCACAGTAAGGTGCACTTTATGCGCTGGTGGGAGGCCGAGGGAACTGTCTACGGCTAAAAATAGTACGAGTAACCTCAAGAAACACCTGGAGAGAGTGCACAACAACCTTAAGCTAGCGGCAAAACGACCTGTTGCTAGCAAACAGGTGGAAGATGACGGCGCGAGCAAATTTAAACAACGAAAGTTGGATTTCTCTAGACCAGAGGTAAAGATGCTTGACCCAGGGGAAGTGAGAAGGCTGGTGGCTGAGTATGTCGTGGAAGATGCGCTGCCTCTTTCTACAGTTGAGTCGCCGGCGTTTCAAAAGCTTGTCAGCAAAATCCCTGTTCGATCAAGTGACAAGGTAAAAACAAGTCTCTAATGATATAACGTTAGTCCCATTGTTAAGGTATAGACACATTTCCACAAATAGTTCATTTAAGATGAGACACTACTGGTGGTGTGAGAGGTGATTCAATGATTAAAAATTGTTTTAATTTGTTAAGTCAGTTGGGTTTGCAGAGGGATTTTCATGGTTGTTATTGTCACATCATCTCAGATACTTTAACAGTTAAGTAAAACAATAAGTACTGCATTTCCATGTTTTACAATACTCATAAATGAGACTGTGGGTGGTAATGAACAAAGCCCTGACTAAGAAAAAATATGGATATAAATATATAAAGTTAGGAGTCACTAGAGATTTGTGTCTCAGTGTCTGAGGAAAAATCATTCTCGGAAGACAACCTTTAAAATTATGCAATGTCAAGTGAAATTCATATGCTTGTAGTAGATTGAATACAAGTGAAAATATTAAAAAGCTTTATTTAAAACAAATAAATGTCTAATTAAATATGCACAAATTTGCATTCATGGTCAGAACTTTATTTTTGGATATTTTCTTCCCATTAGTCTGAAAGATTTATATTGACAGCAAAATTGCTCACATTTCAAAATTGATTGGTGCATGAGTGAGTAGACAATGTTTGTACTGTCTTACCTCCTTATGCACTGCATACCATGTGGGTGATTAATACCTAGTTGTCCTCTTTATTTGCTGTTCTCGTGCTCTTTTTTTATTACTGCTATTTCAGGGCAGGATATATGCTCAGTTTCTAAAATACTCAATTACAAAACATGCCCTGTATGGTGGCTGTTAGACCTCATTCTTGAATGCACTTTTATTTTATTATTGAAATAGTACCAACTACTAACATGTTAAATGTCATGGAAATTTACCTTTTTTGTTAAAAAAATGGGGGGCCACACTTTGTGACTCAGGAGCTATTAAATGAGGCATAGATAAAGAGTTTGTGTCATGTCGTGCAAAGGTTTTGGTTGTTTAATTATTCTATTCATTTCATTTTTCATTCATTTTTTTTACATTATTGTAATTCAGCTATTCATGGTAACCACTACTGCAATATAGACCTCAGTAGACTTTAATGTCCCCCCCCCCCCCACACATGCACACACTATATTTATGAGGAACTACAGTTAATTGACGACTATTCGCCATGACAAAATATTGCATGCCTTCATATTGTAATGCCTTGTCCAAAATGTTTATTTTGGTTAAAGTAACTGAAAAGTAATCAGTAACTTATTACTCTACACACAATATAATATTGTAAAGAAACTTATTACTTTCAAAAGCAAGTAACTAGTAATATGAAATATATTACATTTTGGAAGTAACTTGCCCACCACTGGCTGTCTCTGGGGGGATTCCCCCCATTCTTATTTTTGATATCATATATGGTTCTTCTGTTTATGAATGATACGGCCCCATCCCCTGATGTTCTTGTTGTTATGGTTGTTTTTGTCTAAGACAGCACTGTTTGTCTGTCTCTATGGCTGTCTATGTTGGTTTGTGTATATGTATATTCAGCTACTCATAATGATATGTTGTATATGTGAAGGAGCTGAAACTTTTTTATATCTGTCACACATGGCATAAGCTTCCATTCATGTTTTTCCAGTCTGTTGCCCTATACTTGTACGCTGTTTTTGTCTTATAAAATGTAAAAGCCAAAAAAAAAAAAAAAATTTATTTCCAATGGGAATTTAAATTTAAATGTCAGGCGATGTTTTCCTTATGGAATTTTTTTTTTTTCAAGCTAGCTGTCTCCCTCTGTCAACCACAATCTGTCTCCTCTGTCAATAAACTCTATTCAGCTCTGTTAAATAACAGGTGTTAAAACCCTCATGTAAGACCACGTCTAGGAACGGCCTGCTGCTGCTTCCGACTCATTTGGATGTAACACATTCATGCAGGTAGTGATGCACAGCACTGCAGAGAGCGGTGAGAGAGAGAGATGATCCTCATTAACAAGAAGCATTTTGCTCATGCAAATAAATAAATCTGTTTAAACTAGATATCTATATGGCACAAAACAATATTGAGAGAGAGAGAGATATGATATGTTGTGTGATAGCAGAGCGGAGAGTCAGCAGCTGGATTTTGTACCCACGGTCAGTAGTATTAGTAGGTGTATAGGCAAACAAACAACAACCACTACAACCATTATTCATTGTATTATTACATTTGTGGGAAGTTATTACAATACAGATGTTCACGTCCCCACAAACGTAATAAATCCCTGCAAACGTAATAGTTATTACATTTGTGGGAAATTGCGTGTTACATTTGTAGTAGGCAATGGCTATTACATCTGTGGAAAATGTATTACATTTGTGGGTTTATTATTACATTTTTTTTACGTTTTTGGTTTATTACGTTTGCAGATGTTATTACATTGGCAGGCGTTGGGGGGGGGGGGGGGGGGGCAGTTGAGGTACAGTGGGGACCAGGGGCACCAAATGGGGTTAATACAGGCCTGTACAGATGACCACCCTATGAACATGCAAACTAGTAAGCAAGTCACTATAACCTAGGATTTAGGGGGTTGTAGGAGAATCTTTTGGCAGAAATGGAATATAATATTAATTCTTTTGTTTTCATTGGTTCACGAGTTCATCTGAAACTAAGAATTGCTGTGTTGTAGATACCTTAGAATGACCGTCTATATCTACAGAGGGAACAGGTCTGCCATGTTTAACAGTTGTGTTTAAACGGTGCATGGCAGATGGAACAAGTCCATTTTGCCCGTTAAACGGCGGAAAATCTTGGTGCAAAGTGAGGCACACAGGCCAAAGGGGTTTTATTTATAAATAACAACTGGTATGTTTTCAGGCAGAACATATAATAAGCCAATCAGAGCTTCATCTCCCATTCCCTTTAAGAGCAAGATGCACCAGGACCTGGAGCATTGCTATTAAACAGTGGCACTCGGGTTCACTGAGGGACAGGGATGTGGTCCTCAGCTGCTGGAACCTCTGCCTTTGCCATCTCATAATCATCTGTCCCATCAACAACTCTGTTTGACTGCATATGAGAAAATAAACTGATATTTAACTGAGGAGGAGGAGGAGCACTGTTGTGTCTTCTTTAATGGAGAAAATGAGTTTAGTTTCCTCTGGAGGGTTTCATCCCTCCTGTCGAGTTTACAACAACAGTTTTTAGTGTTGCTGATTATATGTGCCACAGTTTTTGTGACACTAACCTTACGGTATGCATGGAAACATTTCAAATTACTAAAAGCAGCTTCTCCAATCATAATACCAGAGTGTATGGGTGTTCAGAAACCGCCTTTGTAGTCATATTATATCTGAATAATGAGTCTTTTAAATAGCAGTCAACAGATTGCGCCTTTGACGTTGGACCAGCTTTTTGTTAGTCTAAGGCCCTGTTGCTTTCTGCTGCCTAAAGATAGCGCACCACTTTCATGGCTTTATTTGACAGGACAGCTTGAGAGTGACAGGGGATGGAATGACATGCAGCAAAGAGCCACATGTCTGACATCAGGGACGTGCACATGATTATAGAGGGGCAGAATAGGGCAGCACGTGCACGTGCACAGCACGCAAAACATTTTTTCAGGCCTGAATAACACAATATGTAGATTAATGTAAAATAATAAACAAGGTACTTTGTATCCTGTGTAACTGTGAGTGATATGTAATTGCCATTTCTTTTGTTTCAACAAATTATTGTCAACATGAGGTTATTCACATCATCATAATACTGAGGTTTAAAAAACATGCAATTCGGCTACAATTCGTAAAAAGCAATGAAACACTGGTTTATTATTAGGCTATTTATTGGAGGGCAAGTGCAAACTAGAAATACAGGCTACACATCTAACAATGAGACAAAACCAAGAAATGACTACTGTGACTGCTACTGTGAATGTTAGCAGGAACAGCAATGATTACAACAGCAAAGTCACAGTAAACTCAATATCTGGAAGAAGTTGAAGATTTGTGGCAAGATAAACAGCCGACACAGACAGCTGTCAGATTAGATTATTCTTAACTCTCATTAACAAGCAGTTAGATTAACAAGCACAAATGGGCGCTTTTCTGAAATATGACTCATATTTAAGCACGTTGTGTTAAGCAAGTGAAAGGTGACTTGTTAGCCCCTAAAAGGAAGTTATGTTAATAGATTTATAACTCACAAAGGTTCAAGTCGCTCCACTGATCTCCGTTGACGTTGACATTAAATATCCTGCATTAGCACACTGTGGCCTTGCAACTGCAAGCAGCATGCACAGTTTTTTGTTGTATGTTTGAGTTGAATTTGTTCATTTTCAAAATCTTGTGCAGACATAATTTTGGGAAAAAATAAAATGGTTGCTTTTGGTGCAGAAGACTGTGTAGAACTCCTGTTTTGCCACTCAATGAACTACTCAGGAATCGATATGAGAATTGATAAGGAATTGGATTGATAGGCAGAATCGACAATGGCATTGATGTTGATAAAAACTTATCAATTCCCACCCCTAATCCTGTCTGACATGGACCCTGGGCCGTTACAGCAAAAACACAGCCTCTGTACATGGGGCGCGTGCTTTACCAATGGCGCTACTGGGGCGCCCAACTACATCTAATTTAAAGACCAATGCGTGCACAGATGGGAGAAGTACAAGTACATTTGCCATTTGAGATCAATCTTTCAGTAAGGCAAAATTTGGAGGTCTGTGGTTGATCAGCTGATGCATGGTGGAGACAAATTGTGTAAGGGCTTAAAGGTACTAACCAAAAGTTTTCTGTTTATTGTGATTTAACGGCAGTAATTCAGAATCAGAATCAGAATTTCCTTTATTTGTCCCACAAACGGGAATATTACTTCATCACAGCAGCCAAAGGACAGTGAACAGTAAACAAATGATAAGACATCCAGGCAATGAGCTCACTTAAGTCAAATTTGATTGTCCTAGATGGACGGGCAGATGTATAAGTTGTAGTAAGTTGGTTTGAATACGTGATAAGATCTATTATTTACAAAACTTTGATGGATAGGCATCTCCTTACCTGGCATGATAAAGTCTTTCCAACATCTTACTTTTTCCTATTACAATGAAAACGTGTGACATTCAGTACAAATGCAACATTTCTAATAATAATATAATATGTATTAGTTGTACCCTGATAGTGATGAATGTGAATTGTAACCTGCAGGAGGAGAGCATCCTGTATGTGAACGACTACTCTGACGGCCCCACCACCTTCGCCCAGTTGGAGGAGTACCGTGATGAGCGTGGCCATGAGATGTATGTCCTCAACAGGGCCAAGCCTGTGTTGCCTCCTGCTCCACCCACAGCCGTCTCTACCACCAACCTGGGATGCCCTGCTCCATCTGACACCTCCAGCCATACCCTGTCCTCAGGGCCAGGCCAGACCATGAGTCCAACTCTGGCCCCCAACAAACAGCTGCAGCAGCAGCAGGAGGGCGACATACGGACCATGAGGAGAATGGCGGGGGAGGGTGGAGAGGCTGAGCCTGTGATCACATCAGAGGCTGAAGGGTTGTTTTTAAATCACACAGGTCTGTTCATGGACTCTCAGATCGCCTATGAGATCCACTGCTGAAGGAGGGAGAGAGTCCACTGTAGCTCAGAGGGTTTGTGTATGCATTACATGGTTAATGGCAAAGCCTCTTGCATCTTATTTGTAGATAGTCAGAGTGCCACTGCTGGAATCTACCAGTAACTGACAGAAAAACTCATGCCTGTGAAACCATGGACTTTCTACAAGACTCATTTACTATGACTGGAGAACGTTTACATACCTGGCAGAACTCACAATTTGGTTTAATTAGTCAGTAACACTGACAGTTAGCAGTGAATATACAGTGATGCCAACATGTTGGTGGTGAGCCGGCGGGTAGACATCTGGCAAAATGTCCTAAACTCAAAAGCAACTTAACTGGCCGGGAACATACCGAGTCACACACAGCTGATCTGTCCTGTACATGAGCATGTCGGTCAGCACTTATGAGAAACCTTCCACCATCAATGCTGTACAGGAGTTAACATCTGTCCTCTCAAGAACTCAGACAAAGCTCATTGTTTTTGTAGGGTAAACATAATAAAGGGGCAATCATGCAATCTTCAGTCTACATTAGAATCCTGGTGTGTTTTATAACTGTTGTTAATGTCTGGCCAGGTTTTACTTTCATCTCAGTGAGCATGGGACAGCAACAACTGAATTTTGTAACTATTTGTTTAAAAGTGTGGGAACATGTTCACCATGAGAGAGAGAGGATTTCAAAGGAAAGTTCTGGTTATTTTCAGAGTTTTAATCTCCTAACCTTTGTCACACTGATCACTTCTGATTAACTTCTGTTCACTGAAACAGTTCAACTCTGTCTTCACACAGAACAGACAGAATTCCTAATTAGAGACCTATCACATGCAACTTCAGCAGATCAAGAGCTGTCTTTAATATGAAATTAGAGTGCATACCTCCACCAAGGTCAGTCCCTTGATTCAATCAGGCCCAAATCTATATCGAATAAAACATATTTAAATGTGCGAGATCTGGATTTGGATCGGCATCAAATTGCACTCACCCATAGATACCAGCCACCTCAAGATCCATGCATTATTACCTGAAACATTGACATAAACATTTTGAAAATACCCAAAACTGGATGAGACAATAGTCTCCTGGTGTTACGGTGGAAATCTGTTCTGTGATTTTTGCGTAATCCTGCTAATAAACCAACCGACCAACAAAGGGACATGGGCAAAAACATATGTGTACTATATACTGCTATAATAACATGAAAATGAAAGATTTGGGTTCAAAATTATTGAAAATTATTAATAGAGTGGGGAAATTAGACTGTTGCAGTGGCAGAAAGTAATATTTTGAAAATAAATGATAAGCTATAGAAAGAAATAGCACTTAAATATTAAAAATGAGGCCAACTAAATTATTGGAATTACTACTCATTACCCTTATTGAAATGGCCAGTAACAGGATCAGTATTCTAGTGTCTCAGGATAAACAAATTATTTGGATGAGCATTTCCCTTCAAAACAGTTAGTGTTTCCTCTGCCAAAGGAGAAAGGCTAGAAGAATGGAAGAAAAGGAATGCCTAAGAAGGCAGTCTATGTGATAAGAGTGTGGATGATTTTTTCCAAAATCACAATTGCATCGACATGTTGATCTGAAATAAGTTTAAAGTTAGCTAACACACTAATCTTGCATGGTGATACAGTTCTGCTACAAGTCCACTGTGACTGGGCGAAATGTTGACATTTTTAAGTCTACAGAATTGGATGTTGTAGTCCTTTGTGCCCTAATCTCAGATGAAAATTCATGCTTCTTTTAAGACATGATGTAATGTAACATAATGGCTGAGAAATGTTCTTCTGTTATTTATTTATTTATTTATTTATTTATTTATGTATTTATGTATTTATTTTAGGGCTGTCAAAGTTAACGTGTTAATAACGCGTTAACGCAACGTCCTCTTAACACCGTTAATTTTTTTAACGCGCGATTAACGCTCAGTATATCAAAAAAATAAAATAAAATAAAACGCGCATTGTATGATTTACGGCCGTCGGCGGCACCCGTAGTCTTGATACAGACGGTGGCAGAAGAATAATAAAGGGAATCAGGAAGAAGAAGCAGGGTTGGCGGTTCGTTAAAAACACAGCAGACTGAAAAGCAGCACTCGCTGCAAACTCCTCATCTCTGCTGTCACTCACGGTGGCAGACATTTGTTTCTCCATCACCCTGATCATTTTGCGGGACACTCTCTCATGGCGTGCCCGTTTGCTGATAACTCATCCCCGCATGTTTATCTCAGGCTCCTCGCTAGCCTTCTTCCTCCCTCCAGCAGGCAGCCTGGCCCTGCTGCTGTCCTCCTCGGACAGACGCTGAAGCTCTGTTTCTCTCACTCTCTTGGGGTCAACAGAGAAACGTCTAGCGGCTGCTTCTCCTGAGTTTTCCTCTGAATATATCACGACAGAAGGTTTGAATTTCAAGTCGTACTTTTTATTGTTTTGCTGCACCGGAGCCATGGCGATCATCAATGTGATACTGAGTGACAGAAAGCAGCACACTGCGTGAAAAAGGCGAAGAAGAAAAACGTGCAGTGTCAGTGGACACCACTTGCAAGCCAAACACACGGCAGATGCAGAGAGCCCGTCGCCCCCCCTCGCCAAAAGCAGACAACCCTGGATTTATTTTCGTGCATGATTTGAAGTGTTGAATAAACATTTTCATAATGCAAGCATATTTGACCTTTCTTATGTTGTTAAAAGTATTAATAACGTGAAAAAATACATTAAGGTCCATTTAGAACAGAAAAAAATGTGCCAAAATTGAGAATTGCGATTAATTTGCGATTAATCGCGAGTTAACTATAGACAAAATGCAATTAATCGCGATTAAAAAAAATGATCGTTTGACAGCCCTAATTTATTTATACCATTTAACATAATTAAATACAAATTGAACAGAAGAAATGGCTTGACTATCCTTACTCCAAAATGACCTTGTGCCCTTACGAAACTCAAAGAGGATGACATGTTGGTTATCAGCCGTAGCTCTTTCTATAGTCTGGCGCATGCTTGAAGAATGGTGCTGAGCATGGTTAGGGATACAACACTAATGCTCTGATGCTCACAGTGAGTAAAAGTGAAAGGCAGAGTGGCAATATCAGAAAGCTGTGTTTGAATTCTGCTTATTACACTCAAAATGGAAAATTAGTCAGTGAAGGTTCAATGTTCATTTATGTATCATTGGCTCTGGACTATAGCCTTGTTAAGTTACTTGGAGCCTTTTCTGTTTTCTATGCTTTTTTAACCATAGTGGTGATGTGTGATGAAGATTCTCAGAGATTCCACAATATCGCTGCAAAGAAGGCTCGCCTCTACGCTGCCTTTGTTTGTTCACACTGAACTAGGCAGCGCTGGCATACAGCCATTCAGGCGTGTCATCATAGCGTTGAGATCTGTGTGTGTCTGGGTTTAACGTGTTTCCACCCGTTAGTCTAAAAATGTCTCAGCAAACTGTTTATAATCACATTGATGCTGTTATAATGTGTTTTGATGTGACAAAGATATGTTTTTGGCTGGACATAACAAAAGGTAAATAGCGGACCCTGTCTGGCTCTCACTCCTCGAGAGGGATTCTGACTGTTGTCTGGAGGAAGTTGTGAGGGAAATTCTCCTTGTTGAGGTAGAGCTGCTATTTCTCTGAAGGATTATAAAATAGATGTGATGAATCAGATCTCTTTAATACATGCACCAGGGAGAGAAGACCCACAGGGATCTTTCCAGTCTTCCAGATTGTCTTGACTTATAGTATATATATAGAGAGTATATACAACAGAACAGTGGTTACATGCTTTATGACAGTTGTTACCCATGCCTTCCCCAAAGCACTGATCCTCTGATGTTTTTGTTGATTATGCCTTCCCTCGGCAGTTACCTTTTGATGTTTTACTGGACAATAAGTGCCTTGGCTACCTTCCCGTTGATACCTTAGGCAAAGAGAATTGCCCCTCATATGACATCCTGACCTGTTCTAACCCTGACAACTCTCCATACATGAGGTGAAGGGCATGTCCCCTCCTCTCACATCCTGATTTGTTCTCTAGCGTAGATTTCTGAATGTAAAGCTCTTCATTTCCCACAAAGTTCACTGAAGACTTGGTAGGGAGGGCTGACTGTTACAGTGCTTATTTCACACACAAAGTGTGTAAGTTGCCAAAGACTGTTGACATTGTAAGTGTTTTGCTTCAAATCACTGATCTGTTGGTTGTTGTTGGATGGGATGTTGATCTTTGATGTGCTGGAGAACCAGTTACTCAAAGTACCTCATTAGAATTGGATGAGAGCCACAGGGTGGTACTCATTAAGACTAGACACAGCAGACTTTTGAGGTACAGTAACAATGATGGGTGTCTTGATTCAGGAGGAAACATTCCTCTGTGAGAGTGAGATGTTAAAAATGTGAGTAATAACGTCAGCCAGCTCATCTGCACATGTTTTTAGTACACGACCAGGTATATCATCTGGACCAGCAGCATTATTTCTATTCACTCTCTGCAGCAGTTTTCTCATAGCCGCTGTGGTTACTGACAGTGGTCGGACCTCTGGAGGTGGAGTAGATGGAGAGTCTTTGTTGAGGAGAGCAAAGTAAGCTTAAAATGTGTTCAGCTCATCACCTGCCACATATCTTTAGTGCTGTTGGTGTTGAGGTCCCTCTCCAGTCTCTGCAGATGTCTCCTCTTTGCCTCCTTGATGCCAGTTTTCAGTCTCTTGATCTGGTGGTAATGTATGCTTCTCTGTCACCTGACTGAAAGGATAAAGTCCTCATCTCTCCATTCATCCAGGCCTTCTGGTTGGGGAATGATCTTACTGTCTGTGTGATGACCATGTTTGGTTCAATAATTAATTTATTAAAGGTCTTCTGAAAATGTGACCAAATATGCTGGACCAAAAATATACATACAGCAGCTTGAAAGACAGAATGACTTTTGGTGATTCCACAAAGGTAATTTACTTGTCAGCATGGCTGCTGGCAAACATTTTTCTGAGTGATTCTGATTGATAACAGTTGGTGACTTTTCTGGGCCCATTTTAATAGGGCTTGTTTGATAAACCAATCAGACTCAGCCACAAACACTACAATGGGAAATTCTAAGGGGCTCAGCATTGATCTGACAGAGCACATTATAAATTTGAATAAATCAGGAAAGCCACTTGGAGACATTTCAAAGCAGTTGCAGGTCCCAAGATCAACTGTACCAACAACTGTCTGTAAGTATAAAGTGAAAGGCGCAGTTGTGTCACTGCCACAATCAGAAAGAACACAAACTATCACCTGCTGCTGAGAGGAAACTGTTCAGGATGGTCAAGAGTCAACCAAAACCACCAAAAGCAAGTCTGCAATTAACTAGACACAGCTGGTAGACAGGTGTCAGTATCACCACACCTACTGTGCTGGTAGTGTTATGCTGTTGGGCTGTACTGCTGTGAGTGAATCTGCTGCCCTAAAGAAAGTAAATGGAATAATGAAGGAGGATTATCTCCAGTTTCTTCTGGAAAACCTAAAATCATCAGCAGAAGATTGGCTCTTTGTTGCAGTTGGGTGTTCCAACAGGACAATGATCCCAAACACACATCACAAGTGTTAAAGGAATGGATCAATCAGGCTAGAATAGTGGTTTTGGAATGGCATTCCCAGTCCTGACTAGAACCCCATCGAGAACATGTGGACTATGCTGAAGAAACAAGTCTGTGCCTGGAAGACAACAACTTTAGACAAACTTCACTTCGATTGGAAGAGTGGTTAGAAATTTAGCCAGAGGACGACCAGAAGCTTGTGGATGGAAATCAGAAGCAGCTAAATTAGGTGAAAATGGCCGAGGGACATGTAAACAAATATTAGCTCTACTTTGTGCAGTGGCATGCACAGACTTTTTGAAGGGCAGGGGCAAAAATACAGCACATTCTCACCACTGAAGAGGGCACTCCCAAGAGGGCTCTTTAGCGCGCATTTTTGCCATCCATGAGGGCAGTTTATCATGTTTTAACCAACCAAGGGGGCAGTTAGTGTTTTGCCAACCAAGAGGGCACTTTGGCACACGTTTTGGCTCCCAAGAGGGCACTTTAGCGCGTGCTTTTCAACAATTGGGCTGGGGGGGGGGCAATCACCTCTCTTTCTCCTACCTCTATCACCTCTTTCTCTTTGTCTCCTTTCCAGTACAAAAGATCAGCTTTGCCTGACATAATCTTTTCATTTTTATCTGTCAGTGAATGAAGTAAACACATGGTCAACTGATATTTACATGCTACCACAGTCTGCTAGAATCAAGTCCTGAAGATACTAAGGCTAGCTACTGGGCAGAGTTTACACTGCACCAACGTTTCCATCACAACACATTTTTACACCACTCGTTACAGTCAGCAAGTTTGCGTTTGTTTTTGTAACTTTATTACCATTCCTGTTTTAACTGATGCTGTATAGACACTGGTCTTCTTCCAAACTGAGTTAATAAGTACATCTCTGCCTCTCCTTTGCCAAACACACTGACCTGACGCCAGCTGGACTGACTGATTAAAATATAAATTCACCAAAGTATTTGATCAAACAAGGGCAGTCAACATTTTTTCTTAGATTCCATATTTTTTTCATGTCATTTGTGGCGACACAAGGGTTATTACTATGTTATATACCAAGTAGCAACAACACCACCTTGGGTTAGGGCCCAAGGACCCGTACTTAAGGTCAGTTATTACCTACAAAACAAAAAGGACACTCAGGTTCGTTCACTCAGGGAGGGCAGGAGATGGAGTTCAATGATCACATACAAAATTTTATTATTTAAAATAAGCACAAGGTTTGGCATGAACAGAAAAGGAGAAGGGAGTCCAACTGGAGGGGGATGGGGGGGGGGATACGGGCTGAGGCTTACCGGCTGGAGGAGGGGTTTGGCAAGGGAAGTGACATCCAAAAGAAAAAGGAGAACACCCCACTCACACAGCAAAAAGGTGACGTGTAAACAAAGAAAATCTTGAACGGGGATCACACAGCACACAAGGGATCACCACCACCACCACCACCGTCGGCCTTCAGCACTAGGGGGAGAGGAGACACATGATTAGGAGGGCTCAGAATTAAAGAGAACAAACAATCGTTTATAATGAGTGCCAACAAACTGTAAATGATCAATTAATAAACTGAAAAGTATTAACTTGATCATAAATAGTATTAAATAATAAATCAAACAAACAAATGAAATCAAAGAGTCTCTGGCCAGAGAAATCAACTCAACGATTAACCAAGTTTAACACAAATAAAAGAGGGCTCAAATTTACTGGGAAATTCCCCTCCCAAACGAAAATTAAATCACAATAAACTCCCAAATCAAACAAATCAATTACCAGTCAAATTGATCAAATTACCAACAGAAATTCAACCATTAAGCAGAAAATGAATATATAAACAATTAAACCAAGGCAGATTGCCTTTAAAACACTCACGCACACACAAACATACACCAAGCAGTCTAAACCAGTGACTGAGAGTCCTGGCAAACTCGTAACGTCCAGCCCGAGTGACAGCCACACACACACCAAAGCAGTACCACACGTAGCAGCGGTATGCAGGGCCAGTAGCAGGAAACAGGCTGACCAAAGGCGGCCGACCGGACCTGAACCAGGCTGTCGGAGTAGCGATGTAGCAGTGGCCAAGTAGCCGTGATTGATCAGCAGTGCCCTATTATTTAGCTTTAGCGTTAGCTTTAGCTCCGGTTAAGTCTGGATGCATTGGCGTCCCTTCCACATAATCACTCCCGACCACTGTTATAGGTCTGTGTTATTAAAAACAACAACACGAAGTGTTCCCGACCGAAGGATCAGCAGAAGAGCTTGTGTTTGTCTCTTTTTTGAGATTTGTGTGCTGGTGTCAACACGGAGTGTTTTATTTTGAAAGGTAACCGGATGCTGTTTGTTATTTCAGTACTTTACTTCCTGTGTGCTCCGTGCTAAATTCAGCTGAATTGTTGCGTCGTGCTCCGGCATCCGCCAGCAATAAACGACAGAAGCCTATCAGCACTCACCAATGCTCTGGTGGGTCATTCTTCCTATTCGATGCCATTTCAGCGTGGTGACTTTCTATCAAAAAATACAAAATGTTTCATGTTTTTAACATTTCATCTGAAAGAGGGATTTTCAAACTATAAGAAAAATATATATTTGTCCAGCTAAGGATATTATACTGTAAAAAATTTTACCAAATTCTTCACACATGATGTAGGCCAAATGTCCACCCTATTATGGGCCATTCTCATTTCTATTAATAACTGTTTTGAATACACAGTTGTAGTGATATTTACATTTTCTAAGAGCTACAATGTCCCTTATTCCACCCTGCAAGGAAATTTTAAGAAAGTATTCATAAACAAGCATTATATTGAAAAAAGACGTGTTCAGTTTTAAGGCACAGTGTAATTTCAACACATTTCTTTTAGAATTTAAAAGGAATATAAATGGAATTTGGCCCCATTTTTAAGTAATTTTATTTTGCTAACTCATTCCCTTCAAATAACCACAGAGACATGCATTATATTTGTTGATTTGATTTAATTAACATAAAAACACACACAGGTAACAGGGTGGACAGGAAGGAACAGGGTGGACATCACACCAGTGAACAACTAAATATTACATTAAAGAGACTTTGAACACATCCCCACCTCCCCACCCCCCAACAAACACAAGTAGATGCATGTCCACATTTAACAATCAAATTCACTGTACACCCAAAATGAAGAACTTTTTTTTTTCTCACACCTCTCACCTCTCACCTTGCAACAGAACAGCAACCAGCAACAAGACAGACAGACACAGACAGACACAGACAACTATGCAACAGACCAGCAACCTAAGTGTTCTCCAAGGAAATCCCACACAATCTTCTCCAGCTGAACTGACCTCTTATTCAAAGGTTGTGGCTCTTTCATGAGACACACAACTTGGTCATCCCTGTACCAGGTAATGTCCTCTCGTGGACTTGGCCAGTAGAACTTGTTGGTCCCATTTTTGTGCATGCATTTTACTAAAGGCAAGTTATGTCCCGGTATTTAATTGTTCCTGGAGAGAAACTGAGGACTTGGTGGATTTTCATAGTTCCTTTGACAGGCACAAGTGTTGGTGCATCCATAATTTCTTGTACATCCCTCTCAACATCTTCTTCTCCCACAAAAAAAAGTTCCACTGAAGTGCCCATGTTCCTCAACTTGTGAAACATGGCTTCTGCGTTGGGGATATCTCCTCCATGGCGGACAATTGTGTCAGCGGATCTTTTAAGGGTACCCCCAACACCATCTGGAGCCCCCTTTCCATGGCTGGCCTCAAAGAAGTTCCAGCTGATGTCTTTAAAACCTTTTTTGAATGGCTCTTTTGAGAGCAGGTAAAAGTTGCCCTTTTGTTTGTACCGTGTAGCTGGACCATCCCTGAAGAAATGGAGGTGATTGATAAGAGGGTATCTTTCCCTCACCATGTCTAACACAGGGTCAAGGTGGGCACATATAGCAGGGGGATCATACCGTCTGGAAGGTGAGATAGAGCAGGAAGTTACTGGTGACTTATCAGCTGCAGTGTACAGTACGCCAGTATGTAGGGTTGCTTGCCTGTGTGACCCTCCGAAATGGACTGCTTGGATTTCTTGAGAATACTTACAGGAGTAGTTCTCACTGAAATCTACATGCAGCAGACATTCATTGTTTCTCAGATTTTCTCGCAGTAGCCTGTAGGCCCCGTACTGCCATCAGATATTGAAGATGTGCCGCCTAAATCTCAATAGCCTGTCGTGAAATTCCCCTGCAAGTGCATCCTCTGTTGTCATCACAGTTGTCTTCACAGTTATTGTTGACCTTTTCCCAGACACCTCTCCATCATTCAATTTGGCATTCTCTTCCAGAGACCACTGAGTAAGGGCTATCTCTGTGTTGGTAGGAGGTCTCAGCAGTGTGTGTGTTGAGCTGACACAGTCTTTACACTCACCATATGCACAGAGTTTGGATTTAGGATCACACATTGTTGTGTCTACCATCTCCTCAAGGTGTTTTGTTGCTGACAGACCTTGGATGTACAGGGTGTTGGCCATGAACTGTAAGTTCTCATGTGTCCTGCACTGACAGGTTTCACGATCAGCCTCTGTTGGTACCACAACCCAAAATGGTCTTAAGGTGCAGAAACAAGAGTAGGAGACCTGATGTTCAGTTTCTGACAGGAACTTCTGGTGCAGATTCTTAATTGTGTCGGTTAGCAAACGCTTCTGTTTTTTAATTTTCTTTTGAGTTATTGTTTGCTTCCGTCCTGTTGTCATCCAACTGACGTCGTCTCTTAGGAAGAAGGCCTTTACTTTCTGCTTGCAATCAGCAGTTAATCTGTTGCTTTCCTTTCTCTCAAAGGTCATGAGCCATCCATCTCGTCTTTGACCACGCTTTTTAGAAAAGCCCAGAGTCATCTGCGCAGCCCTCTGTAGCCTGTATTTCTTTATAATTTTGTCTATTGTTGTTTTTGCAATAATTTGCCTCTCTCGTTCCTTTTTGGTGTTTTTGTATTTATTTCTGATTTCTTCAATTATTGATTCCTGCAGTAACAATCTTTTCCTAATTGTGTTATTAACTATTTGATGACGCAGCAGTGCATCCACTGTAGAACGTGGGAATTTTTTCCCCCCTCCTAAACGCTGGCACCTCTTCTTGTATTTTTCTTTTTTTCTCTTTTCTTTCAGCAACAAGGCCTTTAGTTGTTTAATTTCCTTTTTGAGCCTCCTCCTCCATTGTCTGACATTCCTTCGTCCAACAACATATTGCCTGAAACACAGGAAGCATATTATCACAATTAACAATCACTCTTTACAGATAAAAGTGTATACACCAATTCTAGGATAGAAGGCCATTAGTCAGAGACAGACAGAGACAGACAGACACACACACACACACACAAACAAACAGACAGGCACACATATTGTAAGGGCAAAATCAGGTTTGATCATTCAAATCCTGAATCTACCAAATCAACAAAGCATTCAACTCTCGACTTTCTTCTAACCTTGAGGGTCCTGGTTGTGGTGCATTTTCTGGCTCTGGGGGACTATCTGGACTTGGAGGAGGAGTGGCCATTGCCGCAAATGCTGTCCTGCCTTTGGCACTGTCCCTCTGCTTTCTTTTCTTTTCTCTTCTCGCCATTGCTGTCTCTGTGCTCTCTGTCTTTCACTGAGATCTGCCACTTTCTTTTTTCTTCCTTCCTCTCTGTCCTTTCTCCATTTATCTTTCTCTATGTTGAGATATTTCTCTCTTCTCTCAGGGTCTGCATCACGACGTGCCCTGTAGCGCCACTGCTTTTCAGCAGCAGACAAAGACGCCATTCCCTGACAAATACATGCATACTATTTAAAATCATCTTTTTGGTAGCATACAGCAAATTAATACATAAGTTAAGTTAATAATAAATACCAATACACACTTACAACACACAAATCTAGGCATCTTACATCCACCCTGTTACTATGTGTCCCCCCTGTTACAGTGCATAACAGTAACAGGGGGGACAATAACAGGGGGTACATTTTATGCTAAAGTTAGCATTACTACTAATGTGACGAAAAACAAGCTAGCACATGATGACCACTGAGCAGTGTTGTGGGTAACTAAAAAAGTAATTAGAGTACTCTAGCGCGTTACTTTGTAATGCGTTAGAGTACTCTAATTACTTTTTTCGTGTAACGTGTAACGTAACGCGTTAGGTTTTTTTTTTTCAAAAAGTAATCCGTTATTTTAAGAATTTCTCTGGATAAGGAAAGGAAAATCCCGACTGCAGCCTGCTTTTTGTGAGACAGTACTGTGCCACCTGCGGATGTGTCAGCGGAGGCGCAGCGCTGTGATGCGTCTGTGCCCTGCTGCTGACCTACGTTACCTGTGTGTGTGTGTGTGTGTGTGTGTGTGTGTGTGTGTGTGTGTGTGTGTGTGTGTGTGTGTGTGTGTGTGTGTGTGTGAGTGTTTTTGAACCCCCGGCAAGATGGCAGAGAGCTTTTGAATCGTGGAAGTACGCACATTATTTTCAATTCACCAGCGAAAAGGACAAGAACAACATAATATTAATTAATTAATAAAACGCTATGTGGCATATTGCTGACTGTCTTTCCTGTTATTGTTATCCTGCAGAGTTAATTTGGTTGGATGACTGACGTTATTCATCATTGTCACGACTTCTCGGTGCATTTAAAGGAGGCTGTGTGTGTGTCAGTTAAGTTGCAGCATGTGCGAGGCGCTGCAAACGGCTTTTAATTTTTGGTAACGCATGAGTACTCTAACGCGTTACTTTTATTCATAGGTAACGCTGTAACGTAACTGATTACTTTTAATTGATGGTAATGTTGTAACCTAATTAACTACTTTCCAAAATAACTATACCCAACACTGCCACTGAGACAGATTTTTAACATGTTTATTAACCATATTATCAAAATTCTGAAAAAATATTGGTTCCCACTATAAATAAGCATAACAGGGACGTGGGGACGTGTTATGCTTTACCGCATCAGTAAACCTTGCTAAAACACTGAAAAAAAGGTTAATAAAGAGTGGTACTTACTCTTCTTCTCCTTGAAAGTTTTCCCTCCAAAAATATAGTTACATTCAGAGAGTCATGTGACTAAAAGAATAGTCTGGTGATGTGTTCTATGGAATTCTTGTCAGAGTAACAGGGGGGACAGTTGACTCAGGGACACAACATATTTTAAAGATTTTAAGCATTAGAAATGCATTAATAACATAAAATGACAGTTGTTGAGGAATATTATAAATAAGGCCATACAGAAATGATGAAAAACCTAGAATTTATTAGATTTTTATTATTTATATTTGAAACTGAAGTCGAGCAAACATGACTGGGGACATAGTATTTTAGTATACCTGTGCTAAAATCTATCTATAAAAGCAAGGAATCTCTGTCTGTCTGTCTGTGTGTGTGTTCCTCAAATATTTCTGCGGACCAGGATCAGACTGACCTGAGAGTTTCAACATGGCGGCTGCTTGGTTCAAGGGTGTGCAACTTCGCATTTGTTTGGACTACAATGATACCGTTAATAAATTATTTCATAAATGCTTTACAAATTCTGCAAGCATTGTCCACCGGAGCCACCACAGTCACGTGTGCACCAGAGCCAATCACTGCACACCACAGCCACGTATATATATCTATATATATCTATATCTATCTATCTATCTATCTATCTATCTCTCTCTCTCTCTCTCTCTCTCTCTCTCTCTCTCTCTCTCTCTCTCTCTCTCTCTCTCTCTCTCTCTATATATATATATATATATATATATATATATATATATATATATATACACACACACACATACACACACATATATATATATATCCATCCATCCATTGTCAACCGCTTATCCGGAATTAGGTCACGGGGGCAACAGCTTCAGCAGCAAGCCCCAGACTTCCCTTTCCCCGGCCACGTCGGCTAACTCTGACTGGAGAATCCCCAGGTGCTCCCAGGCCAGAGAGGAGATATAATCCCTCCACCTGGTCCTGGGTCTACCCCTAGGTCTCCTCCCATTTGGACGTGCCAGGAACACCTCCCTAGGAAGGCACTCTGGTGGCATCCTCGTCAGATGCCCGAACCACCTCAACTCGCTCCTTTCCGCGCAAAGGAGCAGGGGCTCTACCCTGAGTCCCTCCCGGATGGCTGAGCTTCTCACCCTATCTCTAAGGGGGACCCCAGCCACCCTGCGAAGAAAAACCCATTTCTGCCGCTTGTACCCATGATCTCATTCTTTCAGTCATGAGCGATGAGTTAATGACCGAAAGAACAAGATCGCATATGTGAGGGTTGGGACTAGGGCTGCACAAAAAATCGTTAAAAAATCGCGATCTCGATTCACACATACACGTGATCTCATTTCTACACACAGCGATTCTGAAGCATGTTATATCTCGAGCTGAATCACAAACAAATGCTCCTATTTCCTCCCGGATTTTGTGAAGCACCCCCAAACGCAGCACTGCCGCTGCCTCCTCCCTCAACCTGTGGTAAAGCGTCTTTACAGCACGTGATTCAGTGGAGGAAGCCCGCCTGCAGTTGAGTGTTTGGAAGGAGTGAATGAGAAGCCGTTGTTAGACGGGCCAGCAAGCCGCTAATTTCCCCGTCCTTTTGGCGGCTCGGTCCGCCGTTTTAGGCAGAGGACCGCAACTTGGGGGTCTGTTTTGATCCGCCGATTTGCCGCCTCGGAGGGTACACTTGTTTCCGCCTCGCCTGCTAGATGAACAACTGGACAGCCGCTGAGCCCGGGAGATGATAGCGTCTCCTGGATCTCTAGCTGTATGGTTGTGTTAGCATGTTGTTGTAGCCACAAGCTAGGAACGGTTGCTACTTTCAAATTAAAAGCCCCCCGTTAAGAACCCAGTTCCGAACTCCAATGCGGTGCAATGTAAAGCTCTTATTTTGAAGACAAATTCATTGTTAACTGTTCACAGGCCAACTTCGAGCTTCACGTCACGTCACATGTTTACGCCTACCCCAGAGGCGGCTTTTGAAAAAGGAGGAATATCATGCCTCCGTTTTAGAAAGCCGATCACAGCAGCTATCACATATCACCTAGCCAAAGATACGGCCCCAATAAACACTGTATAACATGAGATATTACAGGATGCCCTCTCATCTTGGAGACTACATTTTTTTTTTTTACTTTTGTAAAAATCATTTCTCATCCAATGATAGAACTTCAACAAAACAAAAAAACATTGCTTTGGCAGAGGCATAGTAGTATGTAGTATCCAGAATCGTGCAGCCCTAGTTGGGACGATGATTGATCGGTAGATCGAGAGCTTTACCTTCCGGCTCAGCTCCCTTTTCATCGCTACCGTACGGTGAATCGCATGCAACACTGCACCCGCTGCTCCGACTCTCCAGTCGATCTCATGCCCCAGAATCGTGCAGCCCTAGTTGGGACGATGATTGATCGGTAGATCGAGAGCTTTACCTTCCGGCTCAGCTCCCTTTTCATCGCTACCGTACGGTGAATCGCATGCAACACTGCACCCGCTGCTCCGACTCTCCAGTCGATCTCATGCCCCATCATCCCCTCACTCGTGAACAAAACCCTGAGGTACTTAAACTCCTTCACTTGGGGCAAGAACTCATTCCCCATGCGGAGTAGGCAATCCACTGGTTTCCTACAGAGAACCATGGCCTCAGATTTAGAGGTGCTGATCCTCACCCCTGCCGTTTCACACTCAGCTGCGAACCGATCGAGTGAGCGTTGTAGATCTAAAGCCGATGGTGCCATCAAGACCACATCATCTCCACACCACGGTGGCGCCCCGAAATCTGGTCCATGTATATCACAAAAAGGATTGGGGACAAGGCACAGCTTTGGTGGAGGCCAACACCCACTTGGAACAAGTCCGACTTACTTCCAAGTACACGCACATAGCTCTCGCTTTGAGCATATAGGGATTGAATGGCCCTGAGAAGGGACCCCCTCACCCCATACTCCCGTAGCACCTCCTACAGAACATCCCTGGGGACCCGGTCATACGCCTACTCCAGATCCATAAAACACATGTGGACTGGGAGATTGCACTCCCAGGCCTCCCTGCAAGAGTAAAGAGCTGGTCCGTTGTTCCACGACCAGGACGGAACCCGCATTGTTCCTCTTCAATCTGCGGTTCGACAATCGGCCGGACCCTCCTTTCCAGCACCTTGGAGTAGACTTAGTGTGATGCCTCTGTAATTGGATCACACCCTCTGGTCCCCCTTCTTAAAGAGAGGGACCACCACACCTGTTTGCCATTCCTTCAGCACTGTCCCCGACGCAATGTTGAAGAGGCTAGTCAACCAAGACAGCCCCTCAACACCCAGAGCCTTCAGCATTTCTGGTGGTATCTCATCAACCCCTGGGGCTTTGCCACTGTGGAGTTGTTTGATTACTGCAGTGACTTCACCCAGGGAAATCGGCGATGATTGACCCGGTCATCCTCCAGCTCTGTCTCCGCTAAAGAGGGTGGCTGAGTGGGATTCAGGAGGTCACCAAAGTACTCCTTCCACCACCCTATGACCTCCTCAGTTGAAGTTAAAAAGGTCCCATCCTTGCTGAACACAGCTTGGATGGTTCCCCGTTTCCTCCTCCTAGGGTGCTCTGGCACGTACATTTATGAGCATCCTTGTGTTCGAACATGGTATTCATTATAGACAGACTGTGACTAGCACAGAAGTCTAATAATAGAACACCACTCGGGTTCAGATTGGAGAGGCCGTTCCTCCCAATCACGCCTCTCCATATATCTCCGTCATTGCCGACGTGCATGTTGAAGTCTCCCAGTAAGATCACGGAGTCCCCCACTGGAGCCGTATGCAGGGCCCCAGCCAGGACCTCCAAGAGGGCTGCATACTCCGAACTGTTGTTCGGTGCATATGCACAAACAACAGTCAGAGTTTTCCCTCCAGCTTTAGGCGTAGGAAGGCGACCCTCTCATCCACCGGGGTAAACTCCAACACAGCGGTGCTCAGCCGGGGACTTGTGAGTATGACACAGGCTTCAGAGAAGTTCTGAAAGTTTCACCTCTTGACGTGTTCTGCAAGGCACCGTCAACAGGCACAGTAATGACTGAAATCCACAAACTCTATAGGTACAGTCAGCTTTACATTCAGAAAATGTTAACCAGTCAGTTTGCCTCAACAACTGGCTAAAAGAAGAAGTAAAAAGGCCACATTTTTATTAAGATGCCCAAATTGTTTAGAATGAAGTTTATCTTTTAGTTTTGCTTTGTTTTAAAAATCTGAATAACACAACCTGTATTCGCTAAGAGGCATAGGACATAGCCAAATTGAGTTATTTTTCAATCTCAGTAATAATATAAATTTGATTTGTTATAAATAAAAAATAAATGTAAAGCTTATATATCTGCCTCCTGTCATTACGGAAGCCGAGAACGGCCTTTCATTCATACATTTTATTTCCCCCGTTTTCCCGAGATAACGGGATAATTAATTCATTATCTCGAGAAAACAAAACATTAGTGTCATCCAGCTGGATGATGGTCAGACTCTAACTGATGGTCCAAGGAGTTTATTACAGGAACCTTGTGCACTCGAAACAACTTCGGTCACATCGTAAGAGCTTGTGCCCTTTATCAGCCAAGGTGCTAAGGAAATCTTTTTCATCACGTTCAGCAAAAAACATGCATGCACACTTCCAACAGGCAGACACACACCATTCACAAGAACACCAGTGTTCTCGGCTCACAGCAAGGCGCTTTCAAAATAAAAGTCCCGCATTTAGTCTAATATAATTAATGAAATAACAACCTGGCTTCAAAGAATATCAGTAAACTTAATGAAAACAAGATGTTCTTATAAACAATTATCACATTAAAAGTAATTTATAGTCGTTACACTAACTGACTGACTCATTCCCACACACACAATTATATCGTTATCACGAGAAAACAATCTTTGTTATATCGAGTTAACGAAATAATTAATTCGTTATCACGAGAAAACGATCTTTGTTATATCGAGATAACCAGATAATAAGTCGTTATCACGAGTGCAGTGCATAAAAAACAGAAAAATCCATGGCCGTTCTCGGCTTTCGTATGTCATTTATGTTTTCGGTCCAACAACAATATACAGAGAAAATTTGCAATCTTCGGTCATATTTAGGAATGTTGATTAATCTTAACTAGTCCGCAGCTACCCTGTGATTAATCAGATTTAAAAAATGTTATCATTTGACAGCCTTAATATATTTTGCAATGACAATAAAGTTGAATGAATCTTATCGTATTTTCATTATTAGTCTATATTAGTCTTATGTATAGCACACACCAAGCATCTGTTTTTTTTTATTAAAATGTAACATGCAGTGGTCACATATACTTATCTTCTCTCTTCAGATGTACTTTTATAATATTTCACCACCACCCCAGTGACACAGAATCAGGTGCTCCTGTGCCTCTGCCTCAGCACAGCAGAGTGACAGAATGTTTTTAGTTTGTATGTAAATAGAATATTCTTTAATATCTTTGTGCAATGCCTGATTCATTGTATTTTTAATTTATCACGTGTTTCTTTCTTCAGTTTTTATTTGGTGTGATATTTTTGACTTAAAGGAAATACAATCTTGAATACATACATGCAGTTTCTGTGTGAGTGTATGAAAACTGATTGTGAAATTGACTGCGATGCAAGGGTGAGCCAGCTAAAATCTTGCCTAGGGCACCAAATTGGTCAGGGCCGGTACTGGCCGTGGCAGTCGGCTAAGCATGGTATTCCAGATGTCCCTCTGCCCAGCAGTGCTTTCAAGCACTTACTGTTGGATCCCAAGGTGTTTTGAGGCCAGATGAGATATGTGATCCCTCAAAGTTTTCAATCTTCATAAAAGTCTGCCCCCATTTGGTTGTGCTCAGAAACCTACAAAGAGAGGGGCCCAGGAGGCACCCTAACAGATTCACTAACCACCTCAGCTGGCTAGTTTCCACATGCAGGAGCAGTGGCTACCCTCTGTGCTGGCCGCAGATGTCTGAGCTCCTCACCCCATCTCTATGGCTGAGCTCAGTCAACCTGACGTGGCTACTAATTTTGGTCCCCTGTATCTGCAATCTAATTTTTTCATGACCATTGGTGAGGGTCATAACGTAGACTAATTAGTAAGTTGAGAGTTTTGTCTTCAGGTCGTCAGTCCAGCACAAGGGGCGCCTTACTGGTGACAGTGCACCCCTATCAATCTAGCACCTTAGCAAGACTAGCAGTTGACAGACACCTTAAATTTGACTGCAAACCACAGTGTGTGCACGCGGTATGGTACTGATGAAGTCAACAGAACTATATGATGTGTTGGAGAGACATGGTTCTGAGGTTCCCAAACCGGATACTCTATGACTGTTAGCTATTTGGTTGTTTGTTTGTTATCAATAGTGTTTGATTTGTATAGTTTTATTTTTTGTTTCAATTCGTGATATTATTTCTTATTATTAGTAATTTCAGGTTAATATTAATATCAACCCGGATGCGAGAGGACGCTGGCGTGAGTATCGCCGCTTCTCGATCCGTGACAATACAGCTTTTTTCTGCTAAAAGAAGAAAGCCAAGTTGTTTTTGCAAGTTCTGAGGCTGTGCTACTACCTTTGAAGCCTGCACACCTAAAGAACTGGCTTCATGGACTCATCTTTCTCCGCTCATCAGCTGTTAGCCCCGTTGGTCCGCTGTTAGCCTCACCAATCAGCAGTTAGCATAGCAACGCTAACTTTTAAGCAGACGTACTCGATGCTCTGCGGGATGTCCATCATTGCTCTGCTGGTCCTCCATCCACCATGGCCTCGGGGTTGTTCACCACCTGGCTCCGCTCTCACTGTCCTCTGCTGCTGTGTTCTCCACCGGCTCTCGGTGATGTTGGATGGTCAATGCTCTGCTGTTGCTGGTGGGGTCTTCAGGTGTTTAGATCGGGAGCTCCTGGATTTCTGCTGTTGCTTCGCCCCGGGCTCTGTCACTGGGACTGGATTTCTGGGTATCCTGTGTCGCCCCCGCTGTGTGCATGGGACCTCCAGACGAAAGTCCGCTTCTGGACAGAGGGTGCTGTTCCCTGCGGTGCTGGTGGTGGTGTTGACGGTGGTGCGGCTGTTCCCTCCGTGCTGACTGACAGACGCTCCATTTATTCTTATATCTTTGCTTTGTTTGTTTTCATATATGTTTATTCCACTTTGTCAAGTGTCCTTGGGTACCCTGAAAGGCGCTATGTAAATTAAATCTGTTATTATTATTATTAATATTATTGTTGTGTTTTGCTAATTTTTTAGGTTTCCGTTTCTTTGTAAATTGGGTAGCACTGGGCACTGGAGATTATATAGGGAATGCAGGTGGAGGAGCAGAATGCGCCTGGGTGGGCACATGTTTTTTTTTTACCAGCGCAAGAGAGGCATGCAGGACACAAGATTTTATTTGTTTTATTGTTTTTGATTTTGAAGTTTTAGTTAAATTGATTTTTGGACAAACGGCCACTACAATGGCCATGCCTTTAGATCCTAACCATAAAAACAGAATCGGAGACAAGGGACAACTTTGTGCTGAGGATGTGGGCGCAGCTCTTTCTTTAGTTATATAGGTACCGGATATGCCGTAGCAATGGCCCCAGTTTTTCATACAAATGCAGAGTCCCCCAGACCAGCACTTCTGAATCTGAGGTTTGTCAAATCAGTCAGAGCCTCCTTTCCAGCACTCTGGAATAAACTTTCCCGAAAAGGCTAGGCATTGTGATGCTCTGATAGCTGCAGCATACCCTTGGTTTCCCATTTTTGAAAATGAGAATCACCACCAGGGTTCTAAATTAACTTTTTTGATTACCAGCAATCAGAATTTCAACTAGCCAAATTTTTTCCAGTGAAAAACATGCAACATTTTCATGATCAAACACAAGCCATTCACGACCCGTCAGCCATTTGGCATTGAACATTCTTTTTTTCGTTTCGCATGCATTGTTGTTGATATTCTCAATCTCATCCCCTGCCTCTTTCCTCTTCTCTAGGGCCCTATAAAATCCGTTATATTTTTTCCCAAATTTCGTTTTTTCCGTTTCAATTTTTGGGAATCCGGATTTTTTTACCTTTTACTCTTATTATACTACCAAAAACAGTGTGTTTTTAATCTAAATGACTAAAATGTACAAAAAAATAAATTTATTTATTAAATTAATTGAGGTGACAAACAAATGTCCTCAATACTCAACCGTACAGTACAGTAAAATGCATCAAAAACATTTTGACTTCATCATGTCTTCATACAGTAGTATATTTTGTGTTTTTATGGGTTTCATTGAATAAAAACATGGTCAGCTCTCAGGCAGATCCAGGACATGTTTGCATACCAAAATTGTTCTGAAAATTTAAGTTGTAAATATTAAAAAAAATAGCAAAGATGACCAACAAAATGAGAAATTATACTCGTAACGTTATGTCAACTTAGCATACTAACCAGCTAGCAGTGAAAACACCAACCCTCCCGCTGTCCTCTGGGCTCCCAGCCCAGGCAGAGTCAGCTAACAGGGCTGTGGCTAACGGGGCTAACTAGCTAACAGCAGCTACTGTTAGCAGTCACTCTGGTATTATATGCCAATAATATGAATCGGACAGGTGGCTAACTCTCACGCATTACACCTTTAATTATGATTTCTCAGGTCTGCTTCTTTGCAAAACAACAGTTCACCTGACACATAAAAGTCGTACGGGAACTGCTCAGCTCTGTACTGAGGGGTTAATGTCAAGTTTCTCAGTTTTTTCGCCGACGAAGGCAGAGCCGTGGGCAGCCGCTTCGCCATGCTGACAATGTTTTGACGGGGGAGCTCAATCTGTGGGGACCGAGGGGGGCGGACGCGACTTGTTGTGCCACCCAGATTTGCTTCCCTTCGTGCAGTTTTCCCCAGACATATGTTCCTCTTCGACATGAAAACAGCATTTCAGTGAAATGATGTCAAATTCCGCGAGATTCCGCATTAAAAAGTAAAGATTCCGTTTTAATCAGCCAATTCCGCGATTCCGTCTGTGATTCCGTGATCGCGGAAATCATAGGGCCCTACTTCTCGCCCCCAGACGTCTGTCCAACCAACCACCGCCGCATTTAGTTTAAGTTTAGGCTACTTTTTAATTTAATTTAGCTAGCTCCCTCCCTTCTTTTGATTCATTTGTTTCTGCTCCGTTCATTCATTCTTTTTCTTCTTCTTCTTCTTTGTGTTTTCTGTTTGCATGGTTTCTCGCGCTGGTTGGTTGCTCTGCCTGCGCACAGCCAATGGGCGTCTTATACGACATTACGTAGCATCACGACAGTGTTCATGGGAAACGTAGTCAGTACTGCCCAGGAAGCGAGAACAGTAGAGCAGCTCTGACTGACATGATTGCCTCATGCATCACCGGCCACACTGGCTAGTAAGTTTTTATTAACACCCGCCAAAATGGTTTTTAACCCGCGTTTGGCAGGTTGGCGGGTGTTCATTTAGAACCCTGATCACCACCCCAAGGGTACTGTCCTCAACTTCCATGCACCACTGAGATGTGTTGACCAAAACAACCAGACAATGTCCAGATCCTTCAGCATCTCACAACTTCTGCTTTGCACCAAGGAACTACTTCAGTGACTTCTACCAGGGATATGGATAAGTCTTCCTACAAAGTTTTTCTTTCCACTGCCCGGCAATATCCCCAGTCAGAGTCAGCAGTTTACCTCCCCAGCTGAACATAGCGTAGACCAAGCATCGCTTTCCCTTCCTAAATTGTCAAGTGGTTTGCCAGAAGTTTTTGCGTCAGCAAGTGCCTAAGATGCAGACTTTCAAACCTCTCGGAACCGGTGTGCTGCTTCAGAAGACCCCTTGGCCAACCAAGCCAGAGAGAGCTAATTTTCAGTTTGATGACTTCACCCATTGCCTGTATCAACCAGTGGGTTCTTAGATTGCTTCCCAGTCAGGAAATAAATGTTTTTTTTTCTGAGCATAGCTCCTATCAGCCACATCTACAATGGAGACATTTAAAAAGGCCCACTCAGATTCCATGCCCACGACCTACCCACGGTGCGGCAAAAAAATTATTCTGGAGAAACAACCAGACAGACAGGCTCCTCAGCCAGACATTTCCAGTTTACCCCCACTACTCATTTGGGTTAACAAGGTCTGTGTGACTGCCTTCCCCACCTGATCCAATTCAGCACCATGTAGTGATCCACTGACAGCTCTGCTCTTCTCTTCTCTTTACCAGTGTCCAAGACATATACACAGTGGGTGATTTGTTAATTTTTAACAAGGGGGATGGCCCAATGGGAGCACCACCCTGCCCCGACACACCTATGTACACGTCCCGAAGGACATTGCTGCAGGACACCTTAACCATAACGTGACATTTCTAATTCTACAATTCCATTTTATCCAGTTATCCAGTTATCTTCCTTCTCTCCCTACTACACTTGTCTTTTTATAACTGTATTAAAGTAATGAGTAAATACACCTTTTAAATTGTATGGAGTGGACTGAGTTTATTCAGGCAGGTTTTCGCATGTTTCTCACAATACACTTCAAGCAGGGTTATTTTAAGTTACATGACTCACATGATCCCTTGGGATTTTTTACCGTCTAAATTCCTTGAAGGACACGCAATGAACAGTGTGCAAAATAGCAGAGCCCAACCGACTTATCTGTATTTGCCTTTATCGATTTACCGGCTAATTTATAAGGTTTTAAAACCTTATATTCAAAAAGTATAATGAAGAAAAACATGCTTGGGGTAATTAAAAATGGGTGTAATGACGCAGTTTGCCCAGCAGAGTGCGTTTCAATGGGAGATACAACAGCTGGTGTCAGGAAATGTAACAGCTACCTCACTAATAGTTAAATTATAAACCTGCACAAAAATGACAATTGGCAACATAACATAGCCACCATGTTCTGAAGAGAAACACTAAAAACACTTACAAAACGTAACATTTTGGTTTTAGAATATAAATAGCAAATTTTTGTTTATCTGGTCATTTTTTAGTTTTTATACAACAGGGAGGCTGTACAGGGCGTTTTATTTTGAAAATTGACCGGATGCTCTATGCCTTTCCTGTGTCTCTAACATCCTGTTGGCGCGATCTGCGCTGTGCAGCTTGTTGCAGCTTTCGTCAAACAGAAACCTATGGAGAGAATTTTGTTCCTTTATTATTCAATCAAATAGAATAGATTTGAAACCAAAAAAGAGAGCAAAAAAGACTAAGTGGCAATCAAACTTTTTATTTTTGAGATCGAAACAGAACAGGTTGCAATTGAAAAAAAAAATTTGAGAGAAATTATTTCTTCAACTTCAATCAAAACTAATGTTTGTAAGTAAAAACATACGACCATTTTGCTTATAAATCAGTCCTCTTTGCTTTCAAGTTAAAAACCTTTGCTTGCAAATCCGTCCTCTTTGCTTTCAAGTTAAAAACCTTTGCTTGCACATCAGTCCTCTTTGCTTGCAAATTCTAAAGTTTTGCTTGCAAATCCAACTGCACTTGATGGGCGGGGCCTACGCTGGTGGATGAGAGAAGAGTTTCTATTGGTTGGTTTGACCTGGCTCCAGCGTCAGCTACGTCTTCCACATTCCCCTGTGCTGTGCTGCTTGGAGGCAAGCCTGTCGCCCTTGAAACGTTTCCCATAAGTAATGAATTGCGCTATATAGCGTTGGCTACAGCCTGCCGTACATTCACAACAACAACAACAACAACACAAGTAATGGATTATAATGCCCTGCTGCTGCAAGCACACTGATTAGCAGCAACATGGTTGTCTCTGCTAGTCACGGACTGAGCGGAGTAGCCTAATGAGTGAGTGGATTACAGGGAGGTGTAGACAACGTGAGGCTGTGATTTAAACATTTAGTGTTGCATGGAACTCGCGGTGACAAAACGTCACGATTCCTACACAACAGTGCTGTCAGCCGGGGGACGGACGGACGAAGAAGACCGCGGCAGCCCACAAACACCCGCTATAAAGCAGCTAACACTGAAAATGAGTATAGCGGCGCTGAGCTAGCAGTGTAGCGGCGCAGCACCGTTGTTCCGCCGTCTGGGAGAACCCTGACCGTGGATTACTAAACTACCACTGAACGTCTCCACTGTGTAGCGGGCTGCTGCTACTCCTCCCGGCTCCCGTTGTCACTACAGCTGTGCTAATGTCAACAAACACACGTGGCGAATAAGTTAACAAATGCACGCACATTACTAAACTCAGATTTATGTGTCTGTTATATTATGGAATGGATCTACAGATTCATTGGGAACACTACATTGATCTTCATTCGCTGCTGTTTTTTTATTGACCATGACTTTTATTGTTGTGCAATGTTACATAAATACTGTCAAAACAATACGTCCGTTTTTCTTTTAATGCCAGAATGAAAGAACCAACAGCAGTCACAAGCCAGGGTAAGTCATTGCTTAATTTGTTTCTGTACAGCCTAAGTGACAGTAATGCATTGTACTGTAATGTACTGATGTTTTGCACCCATGTAAACTGACCACCTAATGTGTCATGTAAATGCACATTTTCACGTTGCATGTATTTTATCAAGATCAGTCTCTTCTCTTCATGTGGAGAGAACATGACCAAGTTAGGCTTTTAACACTGTACATTTTTACTACTTTTTCTACATTGTTTCTACTGAAGACCAAGGGCGTGACATCGTTTTGAAAAGTGGGGGGGACACAAAAAAGTGAGGGTCTGATTTGAATACCATTTTATACATTTCCACATGCTTTTAATCATATTCCCAGCTACTTAAAAGCAACACATTATGATGAACATGGCTGTCATGCTTAGTCATAGGTGTGATTGGCAAAGAACAATAAAGTAGGAGAATATGTGGCTCCACTATGTCTCTCTTTATACTTATTTTGTTCTGTTGTCAGCTTCAGCTAACAAAGTAATAGTTCACCTCACTTGTCCAAAATTCTTAGAACAGTGTTTCCCCTAGATTGTTCTAGTAACTTAGCAAGACTAGGGGGGTCCGGGGGCATGCCCCCCCCGGAAGAAAAAATTGAAAAATAACCCTTTAAATGGTGACTGCAGGTGAGATTTAAAAAAAAAAAAATAAATAAAAACTTTCAGAATTTCAGAATTCAGAATCAGAATCTAAGACATGAGACATTAGAGAACTTTTTTTTTTCTTTACCATTATTTTCTTTATTATTATAGATTTGTAGACATGTGGGCCACATGACATGGAAGTTACTGAGAAAAAAAAATCAGAATTTCTGCATATAAATATTCATATAAAATAGAGGAAGCACTAAAGTACAATAAAAAGAGCTGTGTCTCATTCATCCAGTTTACTAATACAATCTGCTGCTGGTTTGGAGTCACCGGGTCGCATGACATGGAAGATATTGAAAAAACTGCAATTATTTTGTATTAGTATATTTATATATTTAAGTAATTTAGTGACGGTCCCTAAATCAGTCTCAGTGATTCAGCACGAGGCTCTGGGAGGTGAGCTAACCGTCCTCCTGCTGCTCACACTGGGAGAACCTCGGTAAAGTCTCGGCTGGACCCGAGTAGAGCTTAGAATCAAGCCCGACCCGAGCCCGGTCCGACACATTAACTGTAACTATGAGACCGAGACCGATTTAAACCCGACATTTTTTTTAATACGTTGGCTGTTATAACTGATGTTCTCAACTAAAATTGCGAGTTATTTGAACTACAGAAATCTTAATGAATAATGCAACAAGTGCTGCACTTAATGCACTCAACAAAGCCGACACAGGTTGTCACTGCCCAGGCGTTACTCTAATCTGACCACTGTTTTCAGCAATGAGTAATCTAACGCGTTAATATTTCCAAACCAGTGATCGTCCTAACCTTTCCCCCCCTGGCGGCGCCCCTGTGTGTTACTATTATTTTTGTCATTTTCCTCAGTAAAAATATATATTTTTGCTTTCTTCTTGCGTCTCGGGGTCACGTTTCCAGCACGAGGATAACTCACACAAGTCACGTGTAACACCACGCAGCGACACAAACAATGGAGGGAGGAGAGAGGTGCGTGTTTTCTAGCTTTCTACAGTCATTATTTGAGTTATTAAAAAACAAAACACAAATGCGTGATCAAGAGCCTGACCCGGCTGAGGATAGTGGATGTTGCAGCCTTTGAACGCAGCATCATTACAGAAACTGTCCGCGACTCACAGCGAGAGTAGGTCCACTTGATTACTAAACTGGCATAGCTGATGTTGCATCAGCGGGCGGAGTTTGCCATCAAATTAATGTAAAATAAGCACATCGGTGTATACGCAGGGGTAGATTAATCAAGCGGACATGTTTGAGTATCGGACACTTGAGAGCTACTGCGTTCCGCTGGATTAAATAAAAGTGGGGGGGACATGTCCCCCCTGTCCCTAGTGGATGTTACGCCTATGCTGAAGACATTATACTGTACCTGCAATTTCACCATTAAAGGTATGGGATTATTAAGGTAAAATAAATTACATTACTCTGGCTTTGCCATGATGGTAACGCAATGATGGAGCTGCTGATTTAGGTTGTGTGGTTTAATTTGTGTATCTGTATTATTTTCTCTGGTACTTGGATGTGGTGCATGTGGCTTGACAGTCGGCTTACTTTAGGTTGGAACTAATAACATTATTTTTCTAGCAAGTACATTGCCTAATTGACTGTGTCATCAAGGGTTCCGTGCAATGCCTTTCATATACTGAAATTTCTCACTCAAAAAATATTTCATTTTATTGTAGTTGTCCAGTTTACTGGTGAAGACATTGCACAGGATGACACAGCTCCTAACTTGGTCATGTTCTCTCCACATGAAGAGAAGAGACTGATCTTGATAAAATACATGCAACGTGAAAATGTGCATTTACATGACACATTAGGTGGTCAGTTTACATGGGTGCAAAACATCAGTACATTACAGCACAATGCATTACTGTCACTTAGGCTGTACAGAAACAAATTAAGCAATGACTTACCCTGGCTTGTGACTGCTGTTGGTTCTTTCATTCTGGCATTAAAAGAAAAACGGACGTATTGTTTTGACAGTATTTATGTAACATTGCATAACAATAAAAGTCATGGTCAATAAAAAACAACAGCGAATGAAGATCAATGTAGTGTTCCCAATGAATCTGTAGATCCATTCCATAATATAACAGACACATAAATCTGAGTTTAGTAATGTGCGTGCATTTGTTAACTTATTCGCCATGTGTGTTTGTTGACATTAGCACAGCTGTAGTGACAACGGGAGCCGGGAGGAGTAGCAGCAGCCCGCTACACAGTGGAGACGTTCAGCGGTAGTTTAGTAATCCACGGTCAGGGTTCTCCCAGACGGCTGAACAACGGTGCTGCGCCGCTATACTGCTAGCTCAGCACCGCTATACTCATTTTCAGTGTTAGCTGCTTTATAGCGGGTGTTTGTGGGCTGCCGCGGTCTTCTTCGTCCGTCCGTCCCCCGGCTGACAGCACTGTTGTGTAGGAATCGTGACGTTTTGGCACCGCGAGTACCATTCAACACTAAATGCTTAAATCACAGCCTCACGTTGTTAACGCCTCCCTGTAATCGACTCACTCATTGAGCTATTCCGCTCAGTCCGTGACTAGCAGAGACAACCATGTTGCTGCTAATCAGTGTGCTTGCAGCAGCAGGGCATTATAATTCATTGTTGTTATTGTTGTTGTGAGTGTTCGGCAGGCTGTAGCCAACGCTATATAGCGCAATTCATTACTTATGGGAAACGTTTCAAGGGCGACAGGCTTGCCTCCAAGCAGCACAGCACAGGGGAATGTGGAAGACGTAGCTGACGCTGGAGCCAGGTCAAACCAACCAATAGAAACTCTTCTCTCATCCACCAGCGTAGGCCCCGCCCATCAAGTGCAGTTGGATTTGCAAGCAAAACTTTAGAATTTGCAAGCAAAGAGGACTGATTTGCAAGCAAAGGTTTTTAACTTGAAAGCAAAGAGGACTGATTTATAAGCAAAATGGTCGTATGTTTTTACTTACAAACATTAGTTTTGATTGAAGTTGAAGAAATAATTTCTCTCAAATTTTTTTTTTCAATTGCAACCTGTTCTGTTTCGATCTCAAAAATAAAATTTTGATTGCCACTTAGTCTTGTTTGCTCTCAAATCCCTTTTTGGTTTCAAATCTATTCTATTTGATTGAATAATAAAGGAACAAAATTCTCTCCATAGAAACCGGGCAGCCGGATCGCTAAGCAGCCGTGCCCGGTTTAACTTCACTGTGCGTCGGAGCTGATCGCGACCACTTGTAATTTGTAACACACACTATCTGCTGCTAGCGGACGGAGAGTGATGGCAGGTTAACAAGGGGGATGCTTTTTGGTAATTTTGCTGACAAGGGGGATGGCATCCCCCCTCATATCACCTACTACACTTATGAACAACCTTAAGCTCAAACATAGTTTTCTTTATGGCCATTCAATGACCAGAAATCAATAACAAAGCACCGCTCAAATTCAGATCAGGCATCCCATTCCTCTCAATCACGCCCTCCAGTTTTCTCTGTCACTGCTAATGGGTGCTAAAGGCCTGCTGAGGGTTGAAGTCCCTTAGGAGAACTATAGCCCTTAGATGAAACTCCTTCCAGGATCACATCCAGGGACTTGAAGGGTGGGTACACAGCGCTTCCGTTCAGTGCATAGACACTAACAATAGTCAGAGCCTTCCCCAAGCATAGAAGTGATCACCTTGTTCTCTCTCCAACACAAAGGCACTCATCCAGGGGCTTGTAAGTATCCCAAACCTACCCTGCCAGGCAGCGGCGCCGCCAGAGGGGGAATGGTTAGGACGATTCCAAGGGCCCGGCACTGACAGGGGGCCCTTTGAGACATGGGCAACCTATACAAGGGCCCAACTAGATTTTTTTTCATGGGGCCCAAAATCCCTGGCGGCGCCCCTGGCTGCCAGGTGTTGGGTTCCAAAACGAGCACTGCGCTCCACCTCCCGCATAAACCTGGGTTCCTACCCTGCCAGATAGGTATTGCTCCACATTCCTAGATACAGTTTGTGATGCCAGGCCTCCTGATGTCCAGGTTCCAACCTTCACCTGCAACATTGCACCCAACGCCCTTGCAGGTGGTGAGCTGAAAGGGTGGGGGCTCCATGTCGTCTTTGGGACTGTGCCATATTTTTACCTTTGAAGTCACAAATCACTCCATTTCTGGTGCATCCCACTGGTGTAGCAAGATACTGTAATAATCAAGGCTAAGTCAGATGAGTACATCAACATTTTGACCAGTTTCTCTCATCTGGACCATGATGGTAGAATAATCTGAACATTAGAACATAAACTATAAGTGCTTGTGTGTCTAAACATCCTTTTGTAGGATTCCCCAACCCCTGAATTCATGTTTATTAATAACCGCCAGTGATATCAAATTTGTATATGTAAAACATTTATTTTGTGTACAAAAAGTAGTTCAACAACAGTTAATCATGAATGAAAATTGACATTTAGCATGCTCCCCCCCCCCACCCCCCACATGAATAACACCTGGTCTATTTCAGTGATTAAAACTTGGGTGTTTTCAACAGAACTATCACATAGTTGTAATCAAATCAGTGTGCATTTAAAATAATTTGTCAGTTCCAAGTCATAAGTCCCTCCAGGATCAGAGTTGTTTTTTGGTTTTATTTTGCTGGTTAATGCAGGTAAAAGAAACTGAATACGCAGCATATTTTCTTAAAAAACTGTCCTTAATGCATTCCCTTGGCCAAATGCTGTTCTTTATTTTAGATTTTTATAAAAGTCTTCTATGATAAGTTTAAAAATTGCATAATCTGTAAAATGTTTAAAAAATGAACTACAGATTGTCCTTACTAACATGCAACAGAAGGCTAAGAAAAACAACTTACTTGATTCAATTACAAGGAAGTTGTTACTGAGATTGAAGCCTATTTCATTTGGGGTGAAAAGTTATATATTAAATTTAATTCCATACCTAAACAAATTGCAGTCATTGGCAAAAAGTACATTGTTTTTGCAAATTAAATTTACAAATACAAAATTTTGCAGGGATTAACTGAATTTGCATTACTTCTTGTGGTTTAACTGAAAGATTGAGAATTCCTGGAGGGACTGACTTACCATTGTAAATCAAAGCCTTACAATGTTTCAGTTTAACAGAGCAATCAAAATCAGGTCAGTCTCAGCTTAGGAGTTACAGTTCAGTAAACACTGCTAGACTTTATCTACGTTGCTCATTTATAAATTAGCTTACAGTTTTTCTATCCTTCTCTCACCAAGTCAAGACGTTAAACTCTATGCAGAACATTACAGCAGTAGTGTTTGCCATTGTATTATCAAAATCCTGAAATTTACCCAAAGCCAATATCAGCTTCTGTGTAGGTCATGGACACCCAACCTTTATCACCAAGAAAACCTAAACACAAAATATGTAAACAAATTGATTACATAAAAAAGAACTCTATAGAAAAATAACTAAAATGCAACACACAGCATACAAACACAAGAAAACTGAATTTGAGATGACACACAAGTTATGGAGAGCAACAGTCCAAAAATGTTCTACAATCCTATATCCATAAAAAGTTGGGATGTTGTGTAAGACAGATAAAAACACTGCTATCTTTTACAAAAGGACTGTGTTTACTGACAAGTCTAACAGTTATCCTGAACCAATGTAGTAATATCCTCATAGCAGTGCTGCTCAAAGTGGGTGCACCAAACATTTTTTTGTTTTTTTAATTTAAATTTAAAATTGCAGTTTCATTTTTTGTGCAGTAAAAATGCTAGAACCCCATTTTGCATTTTAACAAAACAAAACAATAGGTGGGTGCTTTTTGGTCCTTGGGCCACCATTACGTTTCAGTTTGGGCTTCTACGGGAAAAAGATTGGGCACACCTGCTTTACACAATCATGTGCTTGACAAAGTGGCAAACCTTGCCCCATCCTTGCGTGTGAACAATCAAGTTTGAGGATGCTCCTTTCATACCCAATCATGATACTATCACCTATTACTAATGAACCCCTTTACCTGTAGAATGTTCCTTACAGGGGTTTTTGGAATATTCCACAACTTTCAGTCTTCTGCTGGCCCTGTCCCAACTTACTTACTAAAATTCAAGATTAAATTTGTGAATTGATGAGGTAAAATCATTAAATACACATTTTTGTACTGTTTGCAGTTAAGCATATGTCACACTGTTTGATTTATGTTTTACACAACATCCACACCTTTTTGGAATCCAAATAATGTGGGGATACAGTAATAGAAATGATGATGATGTTGCTCAGTTTACCTTGTGTGTACTTAAAATACAGCCAATGCTTTGTCAGTTTAAAATGTCAGATTGGCAGAGCCAGTCCCAAGGCTTTTCTTTAAGTTTATAATTTTAGCAGTCCAACTGAGGATCGAAACACCAAAAGCACATCTACCAGTTATAACTCAAACTACTTATTTGGCCACTCAGTATTTTAACAGCAATGCTACTTCGAGTGGTTCAAGGAAAATGAGCCAACAGAGAAAGCCCGATGACTGTTGTCTCAGCAGAGGTGACAAACAACCATTTTAATACATAACCATGAGTGAACAAGTTGTATGGCTGTAAACCTCACTAACAAAACAACCCTTTCATACAGGAGATGTGGGTCCTTTCCTATGAGACAGCTGCCCATGGGTCAACTCTGGTTGCCAGTGTTAGCAGAGCCTCTGCAGTCGGCAGTGTAGTTCAAGTCAGTTCAATACTAGTACCATGACATGATTACAAGAAAAAGTTAGCGTTTCATTTCTCATCGTGTGTGTATGCACACACTTCCCGTTACTTTAGCTGTATATGCATGTCTGCTAATTTCTTTGGCTCAAAAAGATTGAGCATCTAGCAAGGCTGAGAGCCACGAAATTTTCAAAAGTGTCTGCACACTAAATCAGAGCTGAAACATCAGCAAACACTGAGGCAAGACGCAAGACTGCAATGGGCTGCTCATGGTAAGGAACTGTTAGACATCTACCAAAAGCTAAAACCTGATTAGCTGAAAGAAAGCTGGAAGATTTCAGTTCCATTTGTTGATGGACTTCAGATATTAGTGAGCACAAAAGGTTTTCACTCCAATGTAGTGTTCAGAGAAAATCTTATATGAACTGGCCACTGCTGCCACCAATGCTAGGAGGCAATCAACATGTCATTGAGGGGCTCTAAGGCAGCACAACCGACCTTTGTGCAGTTTCCAGTATATGCAAAAACTGCTGATCACCATTATGAAATTCCAAAACTTTTTTGGGGCTACATGAAAGCAAACAGCCTGCTCTCTATGACACAGATCATTTTCATTCCACTACAGACTAAACAACGGCAGTACAGCTAACCCATTTAAATTTCTTTTTGTGTAACTGCTTGAAAACTGCTTGAAAAAACTGGTTGACAGTCAAAATTAATCTTTTGTGTTTCTGGTCAAGAGTTGGCCAGCTTCAGGAAGCCCCTACAGGTTACAGCAACAGTTCACTGAAATACAGCCTCAACAAAGAACTGGAGCATAGAATCATACGGGCTTTTAAACACCTCATCGTCCCCAGACCTTTATAGTAAGTTTCAAATGTTTATCTTTAATTCAGCTCTGCCAAGTAAGTCTGACATCTGATGACCTCACATTTCCTCACGATCCTTAAAGAAACAAAAAAGAGCTGAAGAAATTAAGACAATGCAGGATGATGGAGAGACAGCTTCAGAAATATTGATCAGGATTCTGAGAGTAGGTCATGTAACGACCAATTGTGACCAAAGGGTTTGGAGTTCATTTGTAATGATCTAAGCTCTGAGGTCCAATACCCGCAAACCAGCAGTAGATTTGCTGGCTAACTTTTGATTAGGGAAATCAATTGCAATTCCCTCAAAATCAACAAAATGCATTGAACAGGCTTTGCAATCTATCTGTAATTTCAACTGCATTTCGATGCAGATCTTTCAAAGGAATAAATCTATCCAGATGATATAGATACAAAATACCTAAAGACCTATGTGTGAGAAAGGTCATGATATTGAGGAAAAAATAATCCTTCAATTAAGTTAAATCACAAGTTGCTCATCATTTGTTCAACACTAAAGTTATTCATTCATTATGTCTTAATGGCCATACAGCTGAGGTCCTTTATCTTCAGAACTCAAATGACAGGTTATTTTGAATGATTTCTTTGTAATAGTTACACATTGTGTTCTACTGTTCATAAAGAATGAAACCAAAATGTTTACCACGGAAAAATCAATGTCAAGCAGTGGAATGAATGACTGGCATGTAAGGTACTATTAGTCAGGTAGGGAATATATATCTAAACGCCACGGTTTGACTCAATATGTGGATCCAAAATTGTTGCATGATCCACAGATGTTGTCATTTTTAGTAATAATTACACAAATGACTCATCAAAAGCAGGTCCAGAGAGTCTAGTTCAAACATTTCTTACATTGTCTTGAAAAATGACACCAAATGATGAGGCAATGGACAGGATTATATCTGATTGGCTCTAGAGCGAAAAAAATATAATGACGAACACAAAGAAATCAACAGGAAGGCTTCACATGATGGCACATTCTCTGGATGACACCTTGCCCTGCAGAAGAAACAAGAACATTCAAATTATCATTAAATATCAATAATAAAATACGATGTGTACGCACAAAAACCATGCGTTGAACCATGTGTCCACACTGTTGAGGACGTTTGCAAAATAATAACAGTAAAAAATAACTCAGTGAAACTGACAGTCTACACAGTGTTCATTTGTCATTTTCTGTTCTTCCAGGTCAAATGAGTGGCGGAACAGGCAAATGTACTGATATAGAAATAGATTATCAAGGGCATTTCTACACCTATTTATACATAACTGTGGGAGTGGAAATGAGGCTTGTGCACAAGAAGGTTTAGAAAGCTGATGAAAGAATATGTATGTAGGTTTGTCTTTATGCGTACACACACTTTTAGTTGTGAATCTACAAGTTTTGTGCATCCGCATTACAGATCAGACTGTAACTCAACTAGGGGTGGACCTTCCAAGTAATTTACACAAGAATAAAATTGGGAATGAACACAAAGATTGGCAAACATCTGAACCTTCGTGCTGTGAGGCAACAGGGCTCATTCCAGGGCCAAAATGTGTATAGAAAAACCAAGAGCATGAAGACACAAGAATAAACAAAAAAAGACGAGCCTAGTCACCAGTGTTTCTGTGAAGTCAGTGCTCACCATTTGTGCATCATCATCCTCTTCCTCTCCATTCTCTACATCTACCTGAGTCTTGGTTACACTTCTTCTGGCCACCTCCTGCAATAGAGTCAGTCAGCCCACATGAATCGTAACAGAAACACCATAGTGCAAAGCTTAAGTAAATAACACAAGGACAAACATGTGGTGGCCTGCCACCAAATCAAGGACAGTAAGTCATGTATGGATGCCCTTACCTCGCCATCAGCGTTGATCAAAGAGGTAACAATATCACTTCCTGTGCCCCAGGAAGCCTGGCTCTTCCACAACAAGTCAGACGGTGGACTGTGGGCGACACCAGCATCAGCAGACCACACCTGTAAACACACAGTCATAGTACATATGTTACAATGTCAAAGACAGATTTTACACTAAAGGACTCAATAGCACCATTATAGCCTCTGCATCTCAAATTCTAATCAATGAGTGCAGCACCCATTCTAAACGTGCCTTTTCAGAGTGGGCCCATCACTTGTGTTGGAGATAGAAATATCATAATGAGTTTCTTGAAAACGGATGTGCTTTGCCTTTCGTGTATATAGTTTTAGTGCCATCTGGTGGGGTCTTTGCCCACCAAGCCTCAGCCAGAATACTCCTGAGATGAAGAATGGTTCACACAAGCAACATTGCAATCACAGTTTCTATGTTTGATGCTTTAAAGTTGTTCTTGCTGCTGGACATGCATCTGCAGAAATACCAACTTTATCCACTATGATCACTTGTTAATGCGGTTCCTGGCTTGCTCCTAGCCATGTTTTCTAGAATTTTGGATAGTAATCCTTACATTCTTTGTTACAAAGATCCGAGTGCTTGCATTTGCATTACAAACTAGCCCCATTTACACTGCCCTTTGAGCATGGGGACCCTGCACTAATTCTCCGCATCCTACTCTGTGTGAAAGTCTCAGCTGCGACGAGGGGAAAAATTTCACTGCAGCTCTGATGTGAACCGCAGAGTGGGGGCGTGTTGATCTAGTGGTGTTCCCAGTCCACAAGCAACATTACACGACCAAACAACAGAAACGTAGTAACTGGTACCGTCTTTGGCAACTTATATGAAGAAAAAATATACGTGGAGAAGTGTCTGTCCTTCCGACTCTTCGTCACATTTCTGCCCGAAAAACAGCATCTGTCCCCGGCAAAAAAAGTTTAACTCACTAAGTGTTTGTCTCTTTCCACTATTGTGTTGATGAAGTTACTGTCTTGAAAAAACTCCCCGCGACGATCAGCCCTCCCGACTGTGATTCAGTGAACTTTCCGTAAGTGAGAGAGTCAGACAGTGTCCAGTTTACTGATGGTGATTCTGTAATAATGTAATTTAGAGCAAAAAACGTAAATTTGTCACTTTCCAGGTTGTTTGGTGGGTCAGGATCTCAATCCTAACACATTATAACATCCATATGATTCTAAACAGTCAGCGGACTTCATACCATATACCGTCACGCCTCTTTCGGATCCGCAGCGCCGGCTTTCAGTCTCAATTGACACACTGGTGTGACTTTAGCTCTGCTTGGTTCTGTGAGAACAAAAGTGGAAAATTGGCGAACCTCGCTGCAGAGATAATGTGGTGTTTCTGTGTAAAAAGGGCTACTGTTGATGACGACTGTATGCTGTATCAGTTGTTCTTAAAACAATCAAACTTGGACCCCCATTTCAGCTGCAGGACAAAGACACAAGAATCCTCTGTAGGCCAAAGAAGACAACAAAATTGTAAAAAAAAAAAAAAACCCAACCCCACAAAGTACCAACAGGGGCTAACCCGACAGATGGCCAGACACCTCACAACACCTTCAGAACACTGCCAAATCATACCAAGATACCATGAGATACTAGGCCCAGCACAAACCCACGGTGCACCAGGATACCCCAAGACCCATGCGCACCCTCACAGAGACTCAAAAACCAGATGGGATTTTCCAAAATATTGAGCATCTTCATAAAATCATTTAACTGATTGAAAACAAGCTTCTCTAAATCGTTACTTTAAAATGGCAAATTGGATAAAGACCTGTGGTCATTTATGAGTGAGGTATCTAAACTGTTTCTCTTCAGAGGAGTTCCAACTATGGCAGTTATCAGAGCAATAGCAAAAAACACCCATCTGAAGTAGGACTAGGCGATAAAACGAACTTGATCAGTTTCACGATAAAGTTTTCAATGATAACGATGATATATTTATGACATTTATTTTCTATAAATGTTTTTCTTTTTTTTTTTCTTTTTTAGGGGTTTTCCTCTACCGTAAACACTACACCAGCAGCCTATTGCACAGCAGAGAAATGAATGCATGTGGTGGATGCATGTTTCTGGCCCCTCCCACTCACAACAGCTCACCCTGACCACCTGTATGCTGGCACAAGAAAATGAGCGGTACGATTAGCCAAACCGAGTGCGAGGAAACTGACAAAGATGAAGAAATTGAACCGAAAAAAGGTCATATCGCTTTGGTCATTTGGAAATAGTTCGGCTACCTGAAGTCTGACAAAGGACAGACCAGCATTAGGAGCAAAATGTGTCAGACACCACCAACCTCTTCCATCATCTCAACAGGTACCTTCCTAAACAGAACTCTGAAAGCTTGAGTTTGCACTATCATGCTAGCGTCAGCCTCTCTGCAAGTAGCCAACAGACCAGCCCCACAGCTTCTAGCAGTCACACTTCACTTCGTCAACCAACAATCGCCGCTGCTTTTTCAGCCATTACCCCATATGAGAAGAAACCGAAGCGATACAAAGACATAACCAGTGTAATTAAGCACTGTACCGCTAAAGATATGCTGCCTATAAGCACATTTGAAAAACAGGGCTTCAAGAAGCTAATGACTCTCAGGGATTCTAAGTACACTCTGCCAAACGTCAGTCCCTCAGCTCCGCAGAGTGGAGGGTAAAGGTGGAGCAGCAGCTCAGAGATGATATGTGGTCTGGTCGCACGTCCGATCCACATCAGGTCTTACAGAACAGGAGGCGGATTAAAGGCCCCCACACACCGCCCAGATGTCCAACTGCCTTATCCCACCACTCTCCGACCGCTCCGTTGCCTCTTGTCTGACCCGTTCGGCAGAAAAGTTGCATTAAACACACCGCTTCGACGTGCTGCCTACCGCACAGTAGCGTGTACGTTCTGCGCCTGCGCGAGATGCAATAAGCGGCTGGCGCTTGTGTTGTGAGCTGTAAAAGAGAGGCTTATGCACGCAACTCTCTTTACTTTCGATCAAAACGAAACATAACTATTTCAGATAAAAACAGCTGCATACTAAACATGCAGCGAGGCATTACCAAACGAACACAAATGAATTCGTCCTGAACGGACATAACAACTAGTCTCGTGCTGGTACTGCAAAACATGAAAACGGGGAATGACGGAACAGGGTGCATAGAAAAACAAAGCGCACATAGTATTCTGCCCTCCAACACACCGCGCTGATTCGCTAGCACACTGCCAATCAGAACGGCCATTCAGCTGGCACACAACCAATCAGAGAATCCAATGGCTCAGACGTCCGACAGCCCACCTCCTCAGACTTTGCATGCTGAATAGGAGCAGACAACGTGAACACACCAAACATATTTGCTCCCGACCTCGTCCGAGTCTCCCCAAACGCTTAAGACATCCAACGGTTGGGCTGGTGTGTTCCTGCCTTAGGCTGAACGAAACAACTACCTGCGAGTTTAAGAATGTACAATATTAACAGGATACAGTAGCATAATCATCCTCAACATTTATCCTTTAAGTTTATTTTCTTTAATCAACGTTCAGCAGCAGGTGGCGCTATTTTCCACACAAAAGCGTTTTTGGTCCATAATTCCCACATAATATATTGCACCTCAATTCAGCTGAATTGTTTGGTGTAGGCCACGACCGCTTTCGCGGTAACTTTTTATTCACAAAATCGCCACAAATGAAACTTACTTTTTCGAACTCCTTCAAAGAGATTTGACCAATTTTCACCAAAGTTTGCATGAAGCATCTGTGGACGCTCCCGACAAAAAGTTAACAGAATTTTGACAGTCAAAAAAACACCCAAAATATAAAACAACAAATTGATGCACATTGTGTTCAAAACAGACAGTCTTGCATATCTTCACCAAATACGGTCCAATTACTACAACACTTGCTAATTGTGTTTCATTGCCCAATGAGGCTTTGTCCCAAATTTGGTGCATATCGGCCAATAGGTGGCGCTCTGGTCGCAGTCTAATTAGTGTGAATGGAATTAAATGGGAAAATCAGTTTTAGTTTTAAGGATTTTCAGCCCGTCTTCTCATTTTATAATGGGTTTGTATTGCGTGAGCTGGAGTGCGTGACATCATCGCTAGACTGGAGAGCAGCTAGAAAAATTGGAGAAAAAATTCTCTTCAGCTTGATTCGGATCCCACATATTTTACTTCACATAGACAATATATGCATAGAAATGTAGGAAATCTTGTTGCCTTTCAGCTGATGGTCTTATTTCAGATGTAGGACTTACAGTTTTGGCTGTTGAAGCCCCAGAGCGACAAGCACTCCAGCTGCTCCCCCATAAACCGCAATGTTAATTTTGAGCCTAAATTTCAGGTTAGAACAGCCACACTGGTGCTTCTCACGCGCACGTCAAGTGAGGCTGCTGCGATGCTTCATCTCAAGATTCAGAGTCTCACCCATGCACGTATGCATCCAGTGTGGCCAGACGGTTATACTGACTCAGTTTCTCAAATGTCCTTCTAATTGTTCCTTTCCCCTGCTGTAATAATTTTTATGAAACCTGTTGAAAAAAACTTGACGCTTCTTCACAGGAACACAGGACATACATGTTCTATTCTACTTCATATTTCTTACCGTGACTGACTGTCCTGCTTTGAGGGTAAACTTTGGGGAGAACTTGTAGATAACCTCGTCCCCCTCGTCAACCTGTCTCTTCAACCTCCAGCTCCCCAAAGGCTGGTCCTGCAACACACAAATGTAACATACAAGTAAAGAACCAAACTTATTGATCCTCACATACACTTTTCTGCTGAATTTATTGGAAACATCAGGAGGCTTAGTTTAACTATAGTCATCGGCATTTACTGTTACCATAGTAGAATTTATAAAGCCTTTTATAGTAATTTATTGTTGTAAGACGCTGGGTCTACTATTCACCAGGTCTTGGTCATCTATAGGGCTCTAACGATACACGTATCAAAACTGAAATCGCGACACTTAGATCCACGAACCTGTCTAGCGGTGTGAGAAGGCAAAATCGCGAAACAACCTCCAGTCCAGATCCAGCCCTATGAGCTATACGTAGTCCCTTTCACGTAGCGACACCGCAGCGGTCATTCGCCAATTCTCTGCCGTTGTTCATTCACACAGAGCAAAGCACCGCTGGAGTAAAGACAAACCGCTGTGTAATTCACACAGAAAGCCGGCGCTGCAGCTCCTAAAGAGACGTGACGGTATACGTCATGATGATGACGTATATGTGTTTTCAAGGGGTTTCCCCGGTGCCCCCCCTGTCAATCTAAACCCGACGGAGGCTGTCTTCCGCGGTAAAGTTCACTGAAGTCTCGGTCTGGAGGGCTGACCGCCGCGGAGATTTTTTTTCATCATAAACACTCGTTGAGTTAAAGTTGTTTTGCCGGCGACAGACGCTGTTTTTCGGGCAGAAATGTGATGAGGAGTCGGTAGGAGGAGGACTGACGCTTCTCCACCTACAGCTGCGGTATTTGTTCCCTCGTTGCCAAAGACAGTTACAGTTACTACGTTACCTTAGTTTGGTTCTGTAACGTTGCTTTGTGGGATATTTCTCTTTATTAAGTTCAGTGAGGGACCTGTGCAGTTAACAGACCATCCAATAGTCACGCCCTCCACACCAATTCTGCCGCACTAAGGCAAAAGGTCGTAACTTCGATTTTGGGCGAAAATGAGTTATTGTCATTTTTGGGACAATAAACATAAGTTTTATCAAAAAGCCAAGGGGAAACTGTGGCAGAAGATCGTAACGTCAGATACCGCTCTCTGCCTTCGTTTCACGCTGCTCCTGAACACATGAATGAAGTTACGGTCCAGTAATAGCTAGCGGTAGCCTTAAGCTAGCGGTGCAAACGAGTAGGCTAACCTACTTCACAAACTAGACACAAACACTTTGCAAGCCATAATCAACAACGTATCCAGTAACAAGCGGTGCTTTAGAGCATGGCTTATAGGATATCTTCATTCTCAACCCGTAATACAAGGCTACATGTACAACCGAAATAAAATGTGCTTCTCATAGGCTAACGTTAGCTCTCGCATGCCAATGACAGTCAACTGACTGAAAACTACGGGAGTTGGTTGGAGCTGAAATGACACACCTTCCACACACCCACGCACCAGCAGCAGGAATGTAGTAATTTACAGCCTACCTTTTCCTGAACCCTGGTTAAAATCCATGCCAAACATCCGATGAAAAAGCAAATCCATTTAATCCACCACGAGTTTTTAAACTTGCTGCCGGCTAATCAAAACTCCCAGGTTGTCAGCGACAGGCTGTGAAATCTATCTATGCAATCCTAGAGTTTAGTGTAGCTGTGGGTTGAAGGAGAAATTAAAGCTAGTCGCAAATCAGGCAGTTTCCTTAGCTCGATGTCACATCTTGATTTGCCAAGAAAGAAAATAAAATTGATCATTGGACAAATCCACCATGTGACTCGTTGATGTCATAGGTGTCACATTGTAAAGACAGGAAAATATATCAATACATTATTTATTCATAATTTTTTGAAAAGACCTACACACATCATCAAAGTTTATTCCTGTATTTATGATAATAATGCAAATACTGCAAGTAAAATCCCAAGAAATATTAATTCCTGCTATGTTTTCAGCAGACTGGCTTTCAACATTAAGATGCTACAATGGGATGACTATGAAATATCTTTGCTGTTCTAGGCTACTGGTTATCCACATAAACAATGAGTCTATATTAGTGCCTCATATCCAAACAGAAGTACATGTTTTATATGCATTAAAACATCAAAACACTCTCATTGTTAATACTGATGTCTGTCAGAGAGAGTGTTGGAAAAAAATCATGCGACTGCCTGTGTGGTACTAGTATGAGTATGAATTACAGAAAAAACTTATTGATCTATCATTTTCATATGATGTTGATAAATATGAAGCCATTTCATGATAGTGAGTTCAATAGGGTCAATATTGCTTACATTTTAAGTGAAAGTTATTATTGTTATCATAACATTGTGCTATAAAATAGAAGTTAAGGTCTTTTGCCTTGGTATAACCAATTGTCATTTTATGGGCAATGCTAAGGCAGAATACAGTAACTTCCGAAAAAGGGTCAAAGGTCAAATTTGAGTAAAAAAAATAAATTGTAGATAGATTAATACAGGTATACACTACAAACTCTGAAAATTACAATATTATACCTATAACTCAATTGTCAGGACATTAAGATAACTTTAAAGTCATTTTTCTCAGTTTCACACTCTGGAGAGTTAAGGTCTTTCGCCTTAGTAGGGTAGAATACTGCACCTCTGATACCATCAGACAAGTATCACATACAGAAGTTATTGAAATGTTACATAAATAAAATGTTTAATTAAAAAATATATATATCGAGGTTTGTATCGAACCGTGGGTCAAAAATCGTGTTACAAACCAAATCGTGAGTTTGGCGTATCGTTACAGTCCTAGTCATCTAAATAGACTAAAAATGCACCAATCTAGCATTTCTAATCCTAGTCCAGTTTTACACACCTGCTCAGTCTCATTGGTCAATGTGACTGCGTTTCCATCCATGTCAGTGGGTGATATGGTGACTGCTCCACTAGCTGTGGCCTCTTCCGACACCAGCAGCTGCCCCTCACCTATTTCCACCTCTGGGACATCCTTAGCCTCCACTCTCTTTCTCTTGGAGCGGGAGGAGGAAGATCCTGTTATCCTGGAAACAGCTACTCTAGGTGATGGGCTGGGGGACAGCTTCAGTCTGAAAGAAGATCACCAGTTACCAGTTAGTGAGCTATGCATCACTCCAAGGCACAGAAGGGTATTCTGTCACCACTTTGGCACAATCAAACTTCAACTGTGGAACTGGCTTTCATTTAGCCCTCATATAGTATGTAAAAACATCAAGTGTAAACCATTAGTTTAATGGATGGCATCATTTTGGGGTTTTTTGGAGCCTCAATTGACCATATTTGGACAAGATCCTGGGGCTGGGAAATATACAAATAGCTACACCCCTATCATGATTGGATATGACTGTGAACCCAAGGACAGGTTGTTGTAGCAACTTGTCAATCACATGGTAACCATGCTCTCAAGAATACCTTGCTTTACTTCAAATTAGGGATGCAACAGTTACAGGTTTCATGATAAACCACAGCAAAATTCCAGACGATTAGCATTAGCAAAAGTATTACAGTTTCAAAATCTAATTATCACTAATATTGCGTTTGATTATCTTTCCTTAATCACAGTAACTCACAGCAAACACTGTACAGCGTCAACCTTAGTTAGCAACAGTCCCTCAAAGGCAGGCACACAGTATGCAGCAGGGCTATGTTGTGTCAATGAAACATGGCTCAAGACATTTTTAAGCCTACTAAGATAGCTGAAGTGTGGTCATAGACCCAGAAGCTCAGTCCAATGTTTAAACAGTCATCACCGGTTCCCCTATTTGAAATTTCTTCATTACTTAGACGTCGCTTTAAGTGGAGGCTGTTCAGGTCAGCCATCTTGCAGTCTGTACTAGAGCTCTTATAGATATGGATCTTTGAAGAGCAATGACCAAGGACGCATGAGAGCAGCATTCATGGAATTCATTAACTGGCTGACACACCCCCCAATTGGATATCAGTTACTGATTGGATGCTGCAGTGGATCAAACTGATCTCAAACATCGCAATGTAACTGGAGTTTCATACTGAAGACAGCCAACTGATTAGGGGTGTCACGATTCTCCAAATCCTCGATTTGATTACATTTTCGATTCTAAGGTCACGGTTCGATTCGATTCTCGACTTTGCCATTTATCTTTTTTAAAGCACAGGTTGCTATGTCATTTTTAGACTAGACTTTTATGCAATATAATATCTGACCTTTGTTCGCAATGTACCACATTACATTGTCAAATTTAAAACATTTATTAACAACATAATGTAATGATAACTTAAATCTTCAGTCAGTTGGAAACTTAAAATAACCTGCCATCTAGTTTCTGCAGAGCTTGCAAACTGGCTGCAACAATTAGTCAACATAATCAATTACGTCGACAATAAAAATGTGCCGATGCGAAATTTTTGCGTTGACGCGCCGTATTTATTATCATCATAATCATCAAAAAAAAAAAAAAAAATTGAGCCGGATCAAATCGCTTTAGCACCGCTACTAGAATGCGCACCACGGTGTGGCATAGAAGGAGACGACGGTTCCACAGAAGCAGAAGCAGCAGAAGAAGAATATGAATGATGGCGGAACATGTTGAGGAGAGCAGGAAAGCGAGACTCGAGCCCGTGCACGTTGAGTCCTAGCCCGGCCCGACACATAAGGTGTAATTAGGAGCTGACCACTTTTTTCAGTAACAAGTAATCTACCTCGTTAATATTTCCAAACCAGTAATCAGATTAAAGTTACTTACTCAAGTCACTGTGCGTTACTATTATTTTTGTCATTTTCCTTAATAAAAATATATATTTTTGCTTTCTTCTTGACTCTCAGGGAGTGATGTCACATGTGCGACAAGTCACGTTTTTAGCATGAGGACAACTCACGTGGAACGTCACGCAGCAACACAAACATAGATAACAATGGAGGGAGGAGAGAGAGGCGCATTTTCTAGCTGGAAATGCAGTCATTATTTTAAGTTATTAAAAAAAAAACACAGGCTGGGGCAGAGAATCTAAACTCTTCTCTGTAGTAGCCTACAAACCTACTAGCAAATCAAACTGAAACGGATTCTTTTTTTTTCCCCCCCGAACATTATCTTTATTGAGTTTTCACCATGTTTCCAAGATACATAAATATACAGAAATAAGAGTGCTCTCACATCAAGGAAGACGTCAGGATAACTAAATTATTGTCCAGCATTTACAATGTCCTTCCTTGCAAGTCAGGTATTCATGAGATAACATAGAGAAACAGTTAGGTGAAAGTATAAGTATAAAAAAAACAAAACAAAATAACCACCACCACCAACAACAACAATAACCCGAACAATAAAGGTTTCTCTGCCTTATCAAGAGTTAGCCCAGGTTATTTCACTGTTGTACGTGGATCAAAAATACAAATTTAGATGTACAATTCACACAGAATAAAGAAATCAAATATCAAAAGAAAATACATTATTTTGGATCACTGCAAAGGACTACCAACAACTACGCCTCGTCAGTTTCATTCCCCACATTACTTAAATCCACACTCTCCATATATTCCATAAAATGGCCCCAAATGTTTTGAAATAGTGGTAGTTTTCCTTTTATAATGCAAGTTATCTTCTCCATAGGTAAAGTTGTGGATATTTCCTTAACCCAGTTGATGAGTTTTGGTTTACTGGTACTCCTCCATGAGAGTGCCATGACTCTTTTTGCAAGCAGTAAACATAAATCCAGGGCAGTGATTATTTTTCTAGACATGTGATGTCTATCAGGATAAACTGGTTACCCCATATCGGGCTGAAGCGTGACAGAGAGGAGGGTTCACCTAAATATTTCTTGACCTGGTACCAAATTATAATCATATTTCTGATTATAGGATTTTTTGTCTTTTTTTTTCAACATTTCGGCTTTTGCTGAGTATATGTACTGAGGAAGAGGGAGAGGAACTGAGCAGTTTTCAATATTCATCCAAGGTGGAAGGGATTTATCTGTAAATTAATACATCATAGTCCTCAGTTGAGCTGCCCAATAATACCTAAGTGGATTGGGGCACTAGAGGCCTCCTCGATCATACGGTAGGTACCAGAGTGATAAACGTAGTCTCGGTCGTTTATTATTCCACAAAAAACGTACAAAAAGATACAGAAGTCTGGGCATTATATTTAATTGAAGAACATTAATTCTTGCTATAAGCGATAAAGGCAAGGAGTTCCATCTATCCACAGAGGAAGTAATTGAGTCTATCATGGGGTTGTAGTTAGCCCCAACAATGTCTCTTATACATGGTACTATACTAATCCCCAGATATGTAAAACAATCTACCTTTTTGAATTGGAAAGAGTTCCAGGCATTATTTCTTTCTTCCGATTTAAGTAACATTAATGAAGATTTGTCTTTGTTAACTTTATATCCTGATATCCTTCCGAATGTGTTTATTAGATCTAATAAGGCTGGAACAGAATTTTTCAGTTTTTCCAAGAAGAGAATCAAGTCATCAGCAAATAAAGCAATTCTGTGTTCCTGTTGGCCTACTGACATACCAGTTCTATTTTCATGAGACCGCACCGCAATGGCAAACGGTTCAATTGCTGAAATAAATAATAAAGGGGACAAAGGACACCCCTGCCTACATCCCCGTTTAATTTTAAATGATTTAGATATAACTCCATTTGTTATTATTTCAGCATATGGTTCATTAAATAAAAGTTTAACCCACCGACAGAAATTATCCCCACAGCCAACTCTTTTTAGTATTTCGAATAAATAGGGCCACTCAACTCTATCAAAGGCCTTTTCGGCATCCAATGATAGCAAAGCAGTATCTGGTTTTTCTTCCCGATTATGAAGAATATCCAACACCAGCTCACATTATGAAATCCCTGTCTACCTACAATAAACTCATTCTGGTCACAAGCAATTATGTTTGGTAAAATTCGCTCCAGCCTTCTAGCCAAAATTTTGCAAAGCATTTTTAAATCAACATTAAGAAGACTTATTGGTCTCAGATTTCCACATTTGTTGCAAGGTTTACCAGGTTTGGGCAGTAGAGTTATCAGAGCTCCTCTTAGTGAAACAGGGAGGATTCCTTTTTCAAATGAATCCAAAAACATGTCAAAAAGAGGGGAGAGCAATTTGTCTTTAAATTTTTTTATAAATTTCTGTCGGCAGCCCATCTGGGCCTGGGGTTTTGCCTATTTTCAAATGATCTATTGTTATAGATATTTCCTCCTTAGTTATAGCTGCCCCAAGATCTGCACTTATTAATCCTGAAATGTTAGGTATTTGGAGAGTATCTAAGAAAATATTTTGTTCTTGTCCCACATGCGTTATATCTGAGCTGTATAACTTCTCAAAAAAGACCTTAAAAGTTTCACTGATTTCTAATGGGTCAACAATCTGTCCATCACTATTTTCAACTGAGGTAATGTTTTCCTCATTTTGTAATTGTTACCGGGCTTCTCCCCCTGGTCATAAAATGCTTGCTTAAGACGCAAAAGATGTGAAGCTGCTTTAGAGGCAGAAAATTCATTATACTGTGTTCTTAGTAGCAGAAGTTTTGGATGAATGTTTGGACATAACGTTTGACAGTATTCCCCCTCAAGCAATTCAATCTCTGTTTCCAACTTTTTTGTTTTCTGATAAGTTTGTTTTGCCTTATAACTCGTAAAGCTAATTATCTGACCTCTTATGTAGGCCTTAAAGGCTTCCCACCTTGAAGAGGGTGGTGTTTCATCTTTATTTGTTTTGAAAAAGATATTAATTTGGTTATCTATGAAAGATATAAATTCTTAGTCTAGGAGCCATTTTTGTTTAAATCTCCACCGAGGGGGGTCTCTTCTTAGTCTTAAATCTTTATATATTAATGAATTTGGTGCATGGTCAGATATTAAGATGCTATCATAGTGACAGTCCTTTATTTTATGTTTTAAATTATCGGAAACTAAAAAAAAATCGATACACGAGTATGATTTATGTGTATTTGAGTAACAGGAGTATTTTATACCCTTGGGATTCACATCCCTCCAAATGTCTGTCAAATTAAGTTCCTCCATAAAGTGTTGAATAGTTTGTCTACTTTTGTTATGAGAGTTCTCAATACCTGGGCTTCTATTCAATTCTGGGTTCAATGTGCGATTAAAATCCCCTGCTATAATACAGCTACCAGCCAGAGGTGAAATTGTAAGAAAGAGATTATGAAAAAACTTTGGGTCATCAATGTTAGGAGCGTATATATTTATCAGGTTTATTTTTTCCGTAATAAGTGTGCCCTGTAGAATAATGTATCTCACAGTCTTGTCTTTAATAACCCTTGTTACATGAAATGTTATGGATTTATCAATCAAAATCATAACCCCTCTTGCCTGGGAAGTAAAGGGTGCTGAATATATATTGCCCTGCCACCTCCTCCTAATCTTCGCCTCTTAACTAGATAATAGTTGGGTTTCCTGAAGTAGCATGATATCAGAGTGTATAGATTTCACCCTAGTCATTACCCATTTTACCTTTTTCAGTTTTTGTAGTCCCCTGCAGTTCCAAGAAGATATTTTAATTCTTAATCCACCAGACATAACGTATAACATTGCATTGGCTTCTCAGTACATTCAGATAATTTAAAGACAGAGAAACAAAAAACACCTGGATGTTAAAAACTACATCCATAATAATAAACACTGAACAATATACCCCCTTTAATTTAAAACTTTGAACGTCGTTACCCACCTCCCTCCCCGCTGTATGTATTGGTACCTATCTAACAACTAAAGGCTGTTCCACACAAAAGTGAGGATCAACCGACTGTGCCTGAACCCGCTATTTACACAGGAAACTCGTTATTATATACTTTCAGAAAATTAGGCTACAGTATTAATATTTACTGTGAGCCTCTGGGCCAGCATATGTCAAACATAGTTAGCAAATTATTTATCTCCTTCTTTTTCTTCTTTTTTATTAGTTAACTTAAGGCTCAGTATTTATCCACCCATATCCATAGGCCTACACTGTAATGTGATGGTGACTACATTATCTTACCCAGGTCCACTTTCTGCTCTCAGATTCCTAACAAAGTTCTCTGGTTCAGCTGGCTGGTAAATATATGAGACTGTCCGTTGTGTGTCACCAACAGCCGTGCTGGAGGAATCATGCCGTATCGAATCCCCATGGCTTGGAGCTGCTGTCTCATAGCGTCAAACTCTCTGTTTTTTGTGTACGCCGGTTGCGAGGTCTTCGTACAGTCTCACCTGGTCGTTCTTGAATAGTATCGGTCTCTTTGCCCTGGCAGCTTTATCACGGTTGTTTTATCCTTGTAACATAAGAACTTCATGATAAGAGTCCTTGGTGCAGCAGTATTTGATGTACTCTTCAGTCTGACCCGATGCGCTCTCTCCACTATCAGAGCGGTGCGTAACGGTGCCAGGTTCAGAGCCTCGGGCAGCCAGTTTTCCAAGAAGGCGCACGCGTCCTCTCCCTCTGCGCCCTCGGGTTGATTAACCAGTCTCAAGTTAGATCGTCGCGATCTGGCCTCCAGATCCAGCACTTTTTCCTCAAGACCCTTGTTTTTTTTTTTCAAGAGCTTGAACACTGGCTTGCAAACTTGCGATGCTGTCTTCTGCTGTGGATATCCGGATTTCCGCCTCACCGACCCGTTCAGTACACTCATTAACATCTTTCTTCACATTCTCTATTGCTGACAAAATGCCATCTAGTTTGGAGGAAAAATCAGATTTCAAGTTTGCAACTGCAGCAAGTATTGCGTCTGAGTCTACTTCGGCCGTCATTCTCTTCTCAGTCGGCTCGCTGTTTTCCTCCTCCATTGCCTTGCATGTGCTTGTATTAGCCTCGTTAGCGTCTTGGCTAGCTTCAAGGCTCAGCTTAGAAGTGAAGTTGGATAACTTCGATTGAACCGGTGGCTTGCTGGCGGTTTTTGAGTTTCTTTTAGTGTAAGGCATCACAGTTGTCCTTAGACGTCGTTCAGTGTCTCATATACCGAGTATTGTCCAGAGTTTTACAGAAAGATAGCGGAGCCGAAGCAAGCACGTCCTCTAAGCAAGCCGCCATTACCGGAACCTCCAAACGGATGTTTTTTTAGACATATTCATCCATTCATTAGTGTTCAACCAAAAAGTTATTTATTCACAGTTATTAAAAATGCAACAGATCTCGAATGACAACAAGTGCAGTTGTTGTGAACCCATGCTGCCCCTGTATCATCAGACAAGAGGCCGGCTGGAGACAAGCTCTTTGAATACAGTCATTGGTTAATAATGTGTACAGATGTGAAGGGTGGCCAGCAAAATCGATTGTGATTATAAATAAATCAAATTTGCAAATAGGAGGTTTCTGTCTGATAGCAACGACATCAGTAATAATGCATGTGTAGGACATTAAATCAGTAATATAAATTGGATAAAACACTGAATAGTAAACCTCCACTTAATGCAATGATTTAAAACACAATAATTCATTTGTAAGATATGTAATTAATTAAAAATTGTTATAATTAGTATTAATTAGTTCAATTGATTAAAAATCCAGTTGTGTTTCAAAATATTATGTTTTCAAATGCACGTTTCATGGGTTTTTAATTTGGTCTAAGAATATGTCGTAACAGATGCTGCCAAAATAATCGTGACTAATCGAAAAAAAATTATCGATAGATTAGTCGACAACCAAAGTAATCGTTAGTTGCAGCCCTAGCATCAACCCAATTAAACAACAGAAACTGGATCCCTGAACAGGGCACAGTTGTGGAGTGATGTTAGATCTGCACAAAATCGTTGGGTTGGTTATATCGTGGAGGCAATGTTACCTATGTAAAAGTAATGGAGTAATAACATAACTGATTCCTTTTTTAATGTATACTGTTGGCCTGTGTCATGGCTTTTTGATACGACAGCACTGAGGTGACTGGAAACAGGATGAGAGAGAGGGGGAATTTAATTCAGAAGATAAAAGTGCCTTGTCGAGTGTGTGTGTGGGCTGTACCTGTGCTCCTCTCCCTCCAGCAGTTTCCTGTATGCATTGATCTCCATGTCTAGGGCAAGCTTCACATCTAACAGCTCCTGGTATTCACTGAGCTGAGCATTCATCCTCTCTCTCAGTTCGCTCATCTCTTGTTCTTTTCCTTCGATGGCACGGCGGTGCTTGTCTCGCTCTGCTGACAGAATTTCTTCCAGCTCCCTTATGCGATCCTCCGACGCAGCCACCTACGAAAAAAAACACACATTCAACCAGAATAACCCTCATTTAGCTGATTAGCAATATAATTCATAAAGCTACATTGCGAAAGTATCAAAAATTGTGAGTTGTGAAAGAGGTCCAGATTTGTGTGTACCTGTTTCTGCAGGGCATTCAGCTGATATCCAAGGCTCTCAATTCTCATACGTGACTCCTGAAGCTCCTCCCTTGCTGTACCCATTGCCTTGTCATTAATCTCCGAGGACACTTTGGCATTATCCAACTAGAGAGAGAAAAACTTTGAAAAATTGTTCTTGTGCATCTTCCAGCAGGATATTGCTGAATCAGCTGCTTCTCATATTGCGGACAGCCATCTTCCAAGACAAATAACTGAACTGGAGCACACTGGAAGATTTGCAGTATTTGCAGCAGAAGATGTTTGAAAATCAAATTGTCCAAAGCCAAAATATAATTGTCTCTTACCTTGGCCTGGAAAGTATGCTCCAGTTCTTCCTTATAAAGAGAGACTTGTTCATCATGTTGCCTTCGTAGGTCCTGGTGGGATCACACAAACCTGGTTAAAGCTAATCCACAACTAAAAGCACACAGCACTTTCACAAACTCAGAACCATGTCATTAGCTGCTGTCCGTTTCTCTGCTTGACAGATTTCTGAACTCACTAAGGATGTGTGCACATACAGTACATCGGATAATTTACCTTATACCCTCCTAAAAAATGTCTGTTGGTCCCTTTAGGTATAAGGGAAGTTTGTCTAAAAATATAACCAGGTAAGTGTGGTGTTGTAGTGCAGTTCAAAGCATTGGGTTGGTGGGTCATACTACCTTTAAAACTCTTGATTTTTGTTGTGATGACCATAAATTTATTATAGCAAAAACATATGCATAGTGATCTTTTTAAAATTAAGATATGATAAATTCAAATCAAAGGCAATTTAATGAATTTTACAGCCTGGTATTTATTACATGTAATTGAATACATTTAAGACTTTTAGGGACCTACAGATGCCCTGCCATATTCACTGTGGGTAAACTTGTTTTAACAGCACTGCCAAACACAATCATATTGTTTGCTAATGTGCAAGTGTGATAAAATGGTTGTAGCCAGATTTGTAGCAGCGTAACTTGAACATCTGTTAACAGCATTGCCCCCAAACACAGCATTAAAATCCCAAATTTATGACATTCATTGCTTTGCATCTTTGATTGACTATCACTCTTGTCAGGCAATCAACAGTATGTTAGATTTCCATATAAACCTTTTTCCTTAACCTTGATGTCATATACAGTATATTGCTTCTGTTGCCTACCCGTACCATACCACCTCTGAACATACCTGTAAAGCTTGTGCCAGTTTGAACTCGTAGTCCTGTCTGACTCCAGAGTCCACCTCCACTATTCTCTGCTCCTGTCTACGCCGAGACTCACGCACCTCCTGAACACATGGAGAAAGATGTACAACTGGCAGAAACTCTTGGTGCCACAGAAATGCTACCATTTCACACCTGTTGAGGCAGTCATTCTGCTTTGGATGCGGGTGGAACTCTCTAAGCATGCATGTATTCTATCCCGTATACCTTGCATCCACATGTATTATAGTAGAGTAGTTAAAAAGCAAGAAAACAAATTCTTGTTTTGACAAACAATTAAGTTTTATAGGAGGGAGAACACACATTATGATGAAATGCTTTTTTCATCTAATTTGTAGGCACAACTGCTTGGTAGCTTGTGAATTTCCCTATTGGGACCAATAAAACATCACTGATGACATTACTGACATAACTGTTTATATCTGAAAATCAATCTTCAATCAAACAAACAAAGCTTACAACTGATTGTTTGTCAATGCCATTTGTGCTCTGGCATCCTAAGAGGGGAATCAGTCATTCATTTTATAATACGTAGCAGTCCTGTGGACATGTCCTTCACAAACACACACTTCTTACCTCTTCAAACATGCTCTTCCTGAACTCTAGCTCTTCACTCAGTGATTGACAGCGGTTCTCCAAGTCTACACGCATCAGTGTCTCTGCCTCCAGCTGGCGCTTAGCGACAGCATGGCTGTCCTCTGCCTATAGATGACCAGGTCATAAGAAATGTTAGCACATGGACACTTCAACGTAAGTTTCATTGACTGATTCATCATAGGCAAGATATGGTAGAAAAGCTAAAAAGTTTTCCATGACAGTCTGGCTTTCTGTCATTGAATGATCATAGATTATTTTTCCTTTGTATCTACTGCCCCCTGTGAGGTACCAATTCTTTATGTTAGTTATGTTAGTTATTGAGTTTCATAATCTTTTTCATCCTGTGGACTAGAACATAATTATTGGATGTATGACACCTACAAACCAGAGTTGAGCCGGATACTTGGCTAAAACGAGTATCCGGTACGAATAAAGCACTTTTGCCGAGTACGAGTATTATACGAGTAATACGAGTCAATATCTGTGCTCGGATTGAATGAAAATACTCAGTGGGTAGCTGACTGTGTCTGTGATAGGCTAGTAGTCACAGCGCCCCTCCTTTACACACATACAGATGTGTTTCTGTGTCCCGCTCTGCTCACTCACACACAGAACAGCTCTCTGTCTCTCCCTCTCTCCTTCAGTCATTCAGGTTAGTGGTCTTTTCCGTTAACATTTAGGGTTTATTCAGCTTCAGGTTTGTACTCACATATTAACCAGTAGAGTTCTGGTAAACGTGGGTTCGTTCAGACGTGGTGCTTGGTAGAATATGAATCACGTTGCCTCTCTGCCTGTCGGAGATTTTTTTTCTTTTAACCATCAGCTGGCTCTAACCAGTTTTTTTACTTCACGCACTGAGTGTCTGACACTTTCTTGCTGTATTTCATAAAAAAAATAAAGGTAGTAGTGGTATAAATATTACAAATTAATTAAGTCTCTCTCCGGAGTTTTCTGTGTTTTTTTTAACCGTCAGCTGGCTCTAATCAGTTTTTTTGACGTCGCGCACTGAGTGTCTGACACTTTCTTGCTGTATTTCATTAAAAAATAAAGGTAGTACTGGTATAAATAATATTACAAATTAAGCTACACACACACGCCCTCTCACTCTCTTTCTCCCCCGTCGTGATCAAAACCATTGATCTGAAGCTCAATGCTGATGCTGTCCTGTAAATAGTTTTCTAATCAGCAATAAATATAACAATTTCTGATCAACCCATATCAATTGCATGCTTAAAATAACATACCGGTTAAAGCCACGACCATTTCAAGACAACCCGACCCATTTTCGGGTTAAACCCCGCCCGCTTCTGGGTTAGGTCCCGCCCACTCCGAGTACAGATACAGATAATTCATATGGTTAACAGATACAGATACAGATAATGCTGTACTCGCTCATCCCTACTACAAACTGAAATCAATTTTATGAGCTCTGAGCCTTAATGAAGAATGAACTGTCACATGACACAGAAACAACACAGCAGGAGTGAGTGGGCTTTCACATGTTCAGGACAACAGAACGTTTTTAGAAAGCTCTACTTGTTGAAATACAAATGTTTGGGTAAAATGTTGGAGAGAACTTGAAACCTATGATCGATCCAATTGATGCTGGAATTGATCTTCAAAAGGAGTACCTACTACCAGTAGTATTGATATTTTGGGTTTGAACCCCCCCACCTCATGTTTTGGTCGCTGTAAAGGCTACTGAAGAACTGTCTTTCACTAAAACCACAGTGAGACTTCAGACTGTGTATCCCTTTACATTTCCATCTTCCCTCCAGATACACAACAGATAATCATGCAGAACATACCTTAGCCAACTGGCTCTTCACATCAGCCAGCTCAGCAGTCAGAGCTGCATTCTGGCTTAGAGCTGTAGAGAGAGCTGCTTCACTCTTGTTCAACTGGCCTTCCAAACCACTGGCCCTAGACACCGCTGCAGCAAGGTCATTATCCTTCTTTTTGGCACTGAAAGACAAGGAGAGACAAAGACAGTTACTGCCACAAACTGGAAAAAATGTGCATTCGTAGTATTTCAATTAGGAATTATAAATAAGAATGTTTTCCTGACAAAGTATTATGTGTTTCTCTCATTCCATCACAGAAAAATGAGAGCTATAGAAATCATTGGAACTGAAGACTGACATGTTATACGTTTGTGTGTAGGTAATAGTGTAATGTAAACTCTTAGATGACAGTCTAATTAGGAAACATCCCAAAATTAAACAAAAAATGTTTTTAAAACATTGATAATTTAAAAATGAAGGTTCATATATACATATACATATATATACACATATATATACACACATACATATATATATACACACACATATATATGTGATACATATATATACACACACATATATATGTGATACATATATATACACACACATATATATGTGATACATATATACACACACATATATATGTGATACATATATACACACACATATATATGTGATACATATATACACACACATATATATGTGATACATATATACACACACATATATATGTGATACATATATACACACACATATATATGTGATACATATATACACACACATATATATGTGATACATATATACACACACATATATATGTGATACATATATACACACACATATATATGTGATACATATATACACACACATATATATGTGATACATATATACACACACATATATATGTGATACATATATACACACACATATATATGTGATACATATATACACACACACATATATATGTGATACATATATACACACACACATATATATATGTGATACATACATACACACACATATATACACACACATATATATGTGATTATATATATATATATATATATATATATATATATATATATATATGATATATATATATGTGATATATATATGTGATATATCATATATATGTATCATATATATGATATATATATCATATATATACATACACATATATACATATATACACACATATATATGTGATATATCTATCATATATATATATATATCTATATATATCTATATCTATATATGATATATATATGATAAATCTATCATATCTATATATCTATATATCTATATATCTATCTATATCTATATATAATATATATATGATATATATACACATATATACACACATATATGTGATATATATTTATATATATGATTCTCTCTCTCTCTCTCGTCCATTTTTCACTGTTTTTTAGAGTGTGACCGTCTTTTAGAGCTTTTTAACGTTTTAAAAGAATGTTTTAATCGTTTTAGAGAAGAGTGGTCTTTTAATGTTTTTATTTTTGGTGCAAAATATCATAAAGTGAACGCAGAGAAGTGGCAACTTTTAAATTTTTTAATAGGGGAAGCGAAGATGGCAATATACATAACAAGAAGGACTAAAATGAGAGGGAAGGAAAGTGTTTTAAGAAGAGTGTTCGTTGCATTAGTTAGAGCGAGAGTTTTTATTGATTTTAATTTCCACAAACTGATGAAGAGTCTGAATGTGTTTACCAAGCTGTGGTGTTTTAATAATGTCGTCTGCTCGCTGGAGGAGGAAGAGTTAGTGTTTCACTTTATTTTTAGCATATAGTTCTTTTTTGTTGTTTGTTCGTTTTTTTTTTTCATTTTTCTTTCTTTCTTTTGAAAATTTGTTTTTATAATGTTTTGAATATAAACTGAAGACAGTACTTGAAATAAAGCTGTTTTAAAAATAAAATAAAAAAATCTCTCTCTCTCTCTCTCTATATCTCTCTCTCTATATCTATATCTATCTATCTATCTATCGATAAATCGGCAAAATCGATTAATTCGAGTTTTTGGTTTAGGATGATTTAAAAAAATGAAAATCGATTTCTTATTTAACTTGCTCCATTGCCGCTCCTCATGGGCTCCCGTAGTTCATAGTGAGCTCCGCCCCCCGCATTTACTTTCCACGGAGAAACAAACAACATGCAGTGAGCAAAGAGCTCGTTCCTAAAAAAAAGGCACAGTGTCATTAGTAGCTTGGTTTTGTGGCGTTGGACCTCGAACAAACCACGGTCCACTGCAAAGTTTGTTTAAAAGCTGTTGCAACTAAAGGCAGCGGACCAACACATTTATTTCAGCATCTCAAACAGACGCATGTATCACAGTGTTGTTGTTGACTACGAGAAGACCGCGGCAGCCCACAAACACCTGCTGTAAAGCAGCTGACATTAGCGGAATCATTTAATCATTGTGTCCTGTATGAGAAGAAAGCGGCCCGATGGAAAGCTTTTACGGACGCAGCCACGTTGAATATCGCTTCAGACATGCTGCTCGTATATACAGTGGAGCCGGAGGTTCATCCACATGCTGAAAATGTTCGACCCCAGGTTTGTGTTACGGAGCCACAACGGGGCATGATGTCTAAAGCCAGAGGAAGCAGACAGGCTTGTTTTCCTGTCCAAAAATGTGTAAAACAGACAGCAAGCACACACCTCATGTCCTGTACATCTACCAACATGTCATGTTTACTATGCAGCATGCAGATGTTTAATTTTGTTTACATATCTTCAGGGATAGAAAATACTTTTTGTAAACGATAGGCACCTTTTGCAAAATAAAGTATTTAATGAAAGTTATGTTAACCCTTTATCAATACCAATATGGACACTCATCTGTTTTTATAATAGCAAGCAATCTGACATGTTAAATGTATGTTTACAAAAGTATTTTATCAAAAAGGGACACATTCTTTGGATGCACTTTTATATATTTTTTCAAGTGAGTTTGAAGCTGTACTGTTTACAATGGCAGGACAAATTTGTTGTAAATCATAGCATTAAAATGAAAGCAAGGCTTTTATTATTTCTTTGTAATTTTGAAGTTTGTTCTTGAGAAGAAAAATAAATCGATTAAAATTGTAAATCGAGTTTGGTGTGAAAAAATCGGAGATTCAATTTTTAGGCCATATCGCCCAGCTCTAATCGAAAGTGAAAAGAGTTACGTGCATAAACCTCTAGTCCAGTTTCTTTAACACTAGAGCCACCCGCTTATTGCATCTCGCGCAAGCGCAGAACGTACACGCTACTGTGGAGCTGGCAGCACGTCGAAGCGGTGTGTTTCAAAGCAACTTTTGTGCCAAACAGGTCAGACGAGAGGCAACAGAGTGGTCGGAGAGTGGTCGGATAAGGCGGTTGGATGTCTGGGCGGTGTGTGGGGGGCTTAATATGCGCTACCTGGTGCTCAGTAAACAGAGATACGTCTCTTAGCAACGCATCGGTGTCCCGTGTTATTATTATACAGAGATAAGTTTTTTTCTGGTGACAGACGCTGTTTTTCGGGCGGAAATGTGAAGAGTCGGTAGGACATACAGGTGGACAGACACTGTTCCACGTATAACTGCTGTATTTTTTTTCTCATATAAGTTGCCATAGACAGTTACCACTTTACTTTTGTTTGGTCATGTAATGTTGCTTTGTGGGACATTTCTCTGTTCTCTTCTGATCAGGTTCTATAGAGACCTCTGATCAAACTTTTTACATAGCATATCGGCCGAAAATGATCTGAGCCCGATCAATCGGAACACCCTGATTAAAAATGCCTCGTTTTTTATTTTCTGATTGAATAGAAATAGAAAATCAATTCAAACAAAAAGGTTCACGATTTCCATTCAGTAATAATATTTCCATGATGATTGCCATAAAGACCTCAGAACCGTGCTGGCATTCTTGACAGTCATGTATGATTATTGAGTTTACCGCATCATATTACCTGCGTGTGGCTTCGTCAAGGTCAGACTGAGCCTTGCCTAGGTCTATCTGTAGCCTGGCCCTCTCTCTGGCAGTTTCATCCAAAACTCGTCGAGCATCAGCCAACTCTGCCTCATACAGAGACTTCAGCCCCGTCACCTGTAAAATAGGACACAAATTCGTAACTTGATCGCCTGGCTAGGTGGGGGAAAAAAACAAACAAAAAAAAACATTTTATTTCACCAACTGTTGTTGGGTGGGTTTTTTTTGTTTTGTTTTTTACTTAGAGGTGAATGAAAAAAGATTTTTCAGTATTTTCTTACATTCTCCAAATCCAATGTTATATCAGAGTGACAATCCAATCAGAGACTGTTTCATTAAAACATGTTGTTTCACTTTGTATTAGCTCACCTGAGTGGGATTGTAAATGTCAAATAATCTCCCTCACCGCAAATCTAGTTATGCGGTATTCTTTCAAAATTAAATCCATTTTCAGATTTTGAAGGAATTAAACTGAGCATAAAAAGTCAATTGGTTTCTATATAATTTGTACATCTCTATTTTACGTGTGTGTCTGTGTGTTCATTTAGTTGGATGCAGTGAGTGTGTTTCGATGGTACAAACAAAATCCTCGGGCCTGCCCCGCTACGACCTGGATCTTCATCAGCAGTTATTATATTACAGGGAGGGGAAAGAGCTTCTTGGATATTACGGAAAACTAAAACAGTTTTGACTCATACAGCTATGAACTCCGGGATAGTGTTAAAATAATCCAAAGTCCGAGTTCAGTTAATGTTTGAGCGGGATCTGAGAACATTATTTTTATCTGTTATTTAGATAGACTGAGACTCAAAACAGTTATAAAAAGCACCAACTAAAATGATATAGAGCTTAAATTTAGGTTTTCTGAAAAATGTTGCAATGCTTCCACGAAGTACACATAATAAAAACTCATATATCTTATTCATAGATTGGCGCGCATAGCGCACCCGCTCAAACCCACTGGCCCAGTTATGCAATCAGTTCACATTTAGCGTGAACAAAGTCATCAGTGATAGTAAAGTAAAGCATTTAGCCGTGAACACAATATTGAAGCAAAACTTTTTATAGTCAGGTATCACCCATTGTTAACTAACGATACAACTAACCTGGGTTAGTCACCATGTATCTGTAGTATGACTCACTTTTATTGATAACTTAACAACGATGGCTTTTTTAACTTGGGTCACGCTAGCTTATATCTATAAGGACTTTGGCTATAGAGATCCGTCCGCTCTGAGTGTGGACTGGAGCAAACAATTTAAGTTGGTGTTTGACTCACCTCTCTTGTTGTCACCTCCTCTTTCTCAGAAACTTTGACCATCAACCGGTCGTTCTCCAGCTCCAACGCCCGGACACGGTCAATATACACGGCCAGCCTGTCGTTCAGGTGCTGCAAATCTTGTTTCTCTTGTAAGCGAGAGATCCGGGTCGGGGAGAGAGGTGTAGAGGCCGCCGACCGGCCAGCTTCGCGGCTTGGAGTAGCAGTCGCCATAACGGTTATTTCAACAATCCTGAGTTTTGCTTTCCCACTCGGTGAGCAATTAAAAGTAAACGTACCTGCAGTCTTCGTTAAATGAGGACGTAAAAACAGTTTATCTTCCTAATTAACGATACGATGTCAATCAATGAGTAGTAAGCTCATGTAATGTCTCCGACAGTTGCCAGAAACAGTGATGTGATTCCAAGATGGCCGACACCTCTATCAGAACCGCGCCAAAAGCAGAGAATGCTTCCTGTCTCGCAATGGATGATGGGAAAGATAGAAAGAAAGCAGCGCCTCCCCTGGACAGCAGAGAGAACAGCATGCAGCGTCGACAAACGGGAATCAGATTAGACAGTTTTCCAACAGCCTTCTTTACAGCCAGAGCCGGCCCTGACCAATTTGGTGCCCTAGGCAAGATTTTAGCTGCATCGCAGTCACACCAAATAAAAACTGAAGAAAGAAACACGTGATAAATTAAAAATACAATAAATCAGGCATTGCACAAAGATATTAAAGAATTTTCTATTTACATACAAACTAAAAACATGCTGTGTCACTCTGCTGTGCTGAGGTAGAGGGACAGGAGCACCTGATGCTGTGTCACCGGGCTGGTGCTGAAATATTATAAAAGTGCATCTGAAGAGAGAAGATATGTGACTACTGCATGTTACATTTTAATAAAAAAAAAACAGATGCTTGGTGTGTGCTATACATAAGACTAATATAGACTAATAATGAAAATACGATGAGATTCATTCCAATATTTAATAGCAAAGCCTATTAAATAATGGAGAGGCCTTTTTTCTGGGTTCCTGGCTTGTTCCACTGTACCTGCCAGTTTCACTGCACTTTACTGCTTTTTGCACTCTGGATAGTCTGAATTGCGTTGCAATGATGATAAAGTTGAATGAATCTCCTTGTATTTTCATTATTAGTCTATATTAGTCTTATGTATAGAACACACCAAGCTTCTGGTTTTTTTTATTAAAATGTAACATGCAGTGGTCACATATACTTCTCTTCTCTCTTCTTTGACTTAAAATAAATAAAATCTTGAATACATACATGCAGTTTCTGTGTGATTGTGAAATTGACTGCGATGCAAGGGGGCGCCGGCTAAGATCTTGCCTAGGGCACCAAATTACTCAGGGCCGGCACAGCCACAGCATGTCAAGTTTAACTGGATGTAGCTGGATCAACAGCAGCTTTACTGTTTTTCTGTAACATAAGAAACTGTAAGACCCTCTACCACTAGTTCTGTAACAGCAAAACACACAGGTATGAAATATACATACTGATCTCTCGTTGTGTCCGCTATCGGCGAATTAAGCGAGCTCACATACGGTTTTTTGCGTGTGATATCAATTCTTCAGGGGCCACCTTGTTTTCGACGAATACATTCGCCCTCCAGTATGGAACTCTCTCTCCTCCTTCCCGTGCTCCTCCTCCAGGGATGGTGAATCTAATACTCTGGCTACTCATTACATTCGCAGGGCACATATCTCGACCCTTCTATCCGACACAATTCCCAACGATCTCCCGGAGTGTATGACTACATGTCCACACACAATCACACCTCTACACACACACACACAGCTCACCACACACACACCCACGTTGGTTAGCTCCAGAAGATGGCAGTAATCACAATCTTACATACACTATCGATAGCAGAGCTATTTCTTGGCACACGCGGCAGTCTCTCCAACACAGCGAGTGCACCTTGCTAAGAGTCTTCCTCGATAGCACTGCACTCGTTATCGCAGGACTGTCGTGAGTCCTCCTATGCTATATAAATGTACGAGCCAGAAGTCTACAGAGAAGTGACACTGGGATATGAAAAACAGTGATTATTTGTAGAGACCGCCTTACTGTGTTGTCCGGCTCAGACTACGCTGCGAAGCAACATCGCAATCTATCAAATTCACACACGAATTTAGTCCATAGATCGTTGAAGAGCTTCTCTAGGGAGTCGGGTCTGGCACCATTCAAGATACTCACAAACTTTGAGTCCGCGACTCAGATTTAATCTACAGAATACTCAGTGTAGAAGTACACATCACAAAGCAGTAAATAGGCATGCACTCAGAGATAGTCTTGACAGTGAAAATCTACGGGTGTGGATAGCGCGCAATGTCCGTGAGCGCTCAGAGTTGAGAGAGGCTTCTCTCTCACTATATGCATGTCGGGGGCACAATTGACTCTCTCTCATCACATCTGTGAGATCTGCGGAGGTCTCACTGTTATCCGGAGTCGCTCGAGAGGTGTAGACTAAACAGATACAGTGAGATACAGCTTGATATGATTCTCTAGAATAGTACTACACGGACTTTTGTTGTGTAGCAATCTCATTTCTTACACTAACAACACAATCTATACTGTAGTGAAGTAGGTACGAGTCATAAATATATACTCTATATACCATGGTACTGGTCAACGATGCGAAACAGTATAAGCGGAGCGCGTGAGAGCAAGTCTGTGTCTCACATGGGGGTAGATCGATGAGCGACGGTGTTGTCGTAGCGGCGAGACAGGACTCTCAGGTGTAGTATGATGCGATATGTGGAGTAGACGCTTAGGCCGATAGGGATGAGTATACTGAGGGAAGATCGGAGACTAGTAACTGATGTTGAGCAGCGTGAGGATATACTCGCGGGATGTATGAGGGGGGTAAGAGGGATGTCTTTGGACATCGATGTCTAGGAGAGTATATACACGACGTGGACTGTCATACGAGTTAGGGTCGTGATGAGCAGTGTAGAACAGACTACCGTCGGTGCGTATAGAGTCTTGACTAGTTATGGATGAGTGATGTGTCACTGTGGGTTACACACAAAGCACAATAGTGGTAGTGCAACGATAGTGGCACGGTAACGCATGAGAGTGGTAGCGCGGGGAGGGGGCGAGTGACATGTCAGAGTAGGTGCGATTCGGCTACACATGTCGTATGTTTAAGGGAATGTGTGTTGTTGTGTGTTGGGGGGGGGGGGGGGTATTATATATCTATCTGCCTGACATACACAGACACTGGTCGATGAGATTAGATAGAATACCACATTCGCACACACGTATCATCAACTCTTGGACTGACACTGGGGGGTCTGGATAAGACGGACGATGCACGTGATGTCTCGGGGGACGAGAGGGGATATATACTAGGGAACATTTAATGTGGTAGTGAACATGAGAGAGACACATCAGTAGGATAACAAGGATGGACGAGTGACAGGGGTGCTCTGTTTATTATGAGGACACTAGAGATAGAGGACACAGCAATGAGTTACGAGCTAGGGTAGGATAGTGATTCGACCAGTGTGTTTAGGTACAGTATGATCGCTCGTTGGTGATGAGTGGCAATACTTAGGATCGAGGAGAGGTATTAAGTATCACAGTAGTATCTCGTGCAGTTCTCTTCATGGATATAGGATAGTCTCAGTATCTGTGGAATAAGATGCGCGATCTTGGGTGGTTAGCGGAAACTACACATCGATAACACAAATACATGAGACACACAAAGATATCATCACAGTTAAAGATAGATGATTACTTTCACTGACAGTGGTAGCGAAGTCAGGAAGAGCGCGAGTAGCGGTATGGCGAAGTGGATATGGAAGAAGTAGAGGTTGCAACTTCTTATAGCACTCTTACAAAGGGTAGAGGGCACACATTATGTGGGATTCACACAGACACAGGGGTGGTTACTCGCAGTAAGTGAGGCGTGTCACAAAATCACTCGGAGAAGGGTACGGATTGAAACTTACTACATAATGCAGTTACCAGAGGCATACACAGACACAGACATGAAAAGTGAGAGCGAGTCTTGTGCGTGTGGGGTTCATCGAGACGCATATAGGGAGGCGAGTGGTGGAGAGTTGGGTGGAGTAGGTGGATTGTTTGCAACACACACAGATTAGAGTCTAGGCGTGTGCTGTGTCTTTTGGGGAGTCAAGAGTAGGCACATCATCACAATAAGTTCACTTATAATAGGGGGAACAAAAGTGATATGTTTGACTAGCAACAGACATACAGAAGATGAACGTACCAATATCTGGGAATACAACAGTACACATCAGGTCTAGACAAGATATTAGTCTATCTAGGATACAGTAGTGTAATGCAGGAAAAGAGTGTGGATTTTGGGGGGAGATAAGGATTAGATTGTTGTGTGATATAGAGCATAAATACTAACTGCGATAGTAGTAGCGAAGGGTGCGTGGGGGGACGCATTAGAGTAGAGTCATACGACGACAGGGAGCGATCCCATATCGAGGTGGAATGGAGTTAGTACACATATAGGTATCTGGGGGTCGTGGGGGTGTTTGTAGAGGGTATGAGAATGGGAGTTAGCGATGGCATGATGTCTTTTATTCTGGTGGAGAGAGAGAGCACATGATAGCCTTGCACGATTATAGGTTGAGAGAGGTGAAGACAATTACTAGACACACCTTGAGTAGAGTACACACATGATGATATTAGATCTTTAGTAGATATGGGGACTGACGGACAATGAGAAGATATATGAATCACAATAGTCTTCTAAGTATGTGAGTGCATCTAGGGGTACTATCTTAATCAGGAGGGAAAAAAGTCTATGTGAGGTGATGAGTCCAAGGGAGATTCACTCTCTCTCTATAAGAGGAGGACTACATTAGTATATATAACGTAGCACTATTATGTAGCAGTTGTATGCACAGAGAAGGCAGAGAGACTTCAAGTAACATGTTGATCGCAGCACGTGTCACACACAGTTTTTGAGGTTTTGGGTGGGATTTGCGAGTGGATGGGAGTATTACTCATATGAGTGTTGGAGTACTACACTCTCTCAAAATATTATAAGAGATCATACACATATACTGTACACGTGTGAGCCATTGTTGCATTTCTTAAACGGAGCTAATCATGATGACGGACAGGACGCGTTGAAAACAATCTACACTGACATCAGGTAAGGATACAGTCTCTCTCGAAGCAGTTCAGCACATCAGTGGCACGATTTTGAGATGATACAGTATCTAGTGTCAGAAGTTCAGCAATTATATGTATGAGACAGGTGATATGATTGGATGAGTAATTACGTATGGTGTTGCGCTGTTGTGTATAAGGATGTAATTGATTAACAATGGACGATGTGTGGTCAACTAAGTGTTTATGTACAGTCTTGATAGGGTAGTGTATATGTCTGATTGAAGTGAGTAGATGAAACTCAGAAACATAGACTGACATTCTTTTAAATAGTAAAGACTTGTACACTTCTTAAGAGTGTTGATCTATATTGCAGTGATATGTCGGAGGAGCTTCAAGACAGTAGATGTTTAATCGTCTGGAGCACATGTGATAATTGGACAGAGTATTGCGTTTGTTTGAGGATAATTGGGTTGAGGTGCGGGATAGAGGTGGACACAAAGATGGTGACGGACTAGAAGAGATTGTAGGTAGTCTTGTGTCTCTGTTGGTTGTGAATAGAGGACCATAGATTTGTCTGTCTAAATTTGATAGGTGACTTGGGAGTGCAAGATATCGTAGCAAGAGAGTATACTCCGCGAGATAGTATGCGATATGTGGGATGTACAGTAGTTTTTCATATATGTCATCACACAACACGACTAGAGGGAGGCGAAGTGTCATTTATTAGTCACATGGTATTGTTCACATAGCTACACATCGACACAGAGTGTATATGACACTACACAGTACAAGGTGGACTGTTACATAGAATTATGGAAGGGGGTATGGAGGTCACAGGTACACAGACTGTGTCTCTTCAGTCATATAGGGACCACACTGATCTTACTGTTTGTTACAAGTGGAGACTTTGATGGGGTATAGCATATTAAGTGAGGAGGGACAGGGGGATTCTGGAAGTGTGACAAGACATTACACAGGGCACACTATAGTGATTTATTTATAGATTGTGTGCGGAGTGTATACAGTTCCGACAGCACACCATATACAGGACGTGGAGTGGTGAATGAGTGTAATAGGATTTTGTGATATGGGTGTGATATGCGTTGTGTGACTCTATATCTATCTGAGAAGCATAATTATTGAGAGGTTAGAAGGATGAGGGGGTGGTAAGTTTATGTTGTGTGGACTTTGTATATAGGGATTGTCTGCAGTTTCTCAATGTTATCTCTATATATTGGCTATGAGAATTATGGGGGGAGAGTGTTACATCTTGATTAGAGAGAGGAGTGAGAGAGGGGGTGAGTGTATTATATCTAATCTCTCTATTTTTTGTGATGAGCGGCTAATTAAGAGTTTTTTATTTATAGTAGATATATTATCTAGAGCGATGCGAGTGTATATAGGGAGAGTTGAGAGTTAGGTTATCTTTTTTATATAGAAGCGAGGAATGGAATGTTAGATAGTGTTGAAGTGGTGAATAGTAGGGATGGTTTGAGGGGAAAGGGGGTTTGGGGATGATTTGGGGTAAGTGGGGAAGGTTTTGGGGGTAGATGTTTTATGGTTAGAGATATAGAAGTAAGGAGAAAAGGGGGGTTTGGAGTGGGGATGGTTATAGAGGTTTGGTAATTTATGGTGGAAAGTTGGGATAGGGGTTGTGGGGGGGGGGATTTTGGGGGGTGAGTTGGGAAAAATGGGTATGGGGGGTTGTTTGGTGTTTGGTTGGTTTTTTGGTTGATTGGGGGGTATGGGTTGTTTTAGTGGTGGGGTGATTTTAGGGTTTGAGTATGGGGAGTGAGGGATTATTGTTTATTTGTTGGGTGGGGGTGGTGAGAAAGTGGGTGAGGGGGGGGTGGGGTGTGGAAGGAATGGGTATGGGGGGAAGATGATGTTAAGGGTGAACACTTTTAGAATTGTATACATCGTCTTATTTATAGTATTTTATTAATATTTATTAGATATTCTATATATGTCGGTAATGTTTTTTGTGTTGGGGGTTGGTGGTGAGGTTTGTGGGGAAAGTGGGAAGATGTGTGGTATGGTGTGTTTGGGGAGAGGGGGGGGATGGAGGTGGTATGTGATTTTGATTGTTGGGGTGGTTTTTGTGTGTTTGGTTGTTTGGGGTGGGGGGGGGGATTTGAGGATTTGGGTCATGGTAGGTTTTTTAGTGGAGGGGTTTGGTGGGGGGGATTGGTCACATGTTTGCGTGTCATAGGTTGATGTTTGAGAGATGGAGAGGAAGGTAGAGATAGTATTTGAGAAGAGTTATCATGTTTGGGGGGGGAGGTAGGGGATAGAGGATGTAGTTTACACAGCTGGCTAAATTGTGGATGTCTGGGTGACTAGTAGCTCTTTGTGACTGTCTCTGCTCTCTCTCATCTAGATCATGAATTGTCGATACAGATATGATGATAGGAGTGTCGAAGTAGAGATTTGATAGCTGAGAGTGTAGATGGGGGTGATTGGGGGGGGGTTGTGTGGGGGGAAGGGTGTGGGTGGGGTATTATTTTTCTATTAAAGAGTTAGAGAGGGTAGTGTGAGTGTTATGTAGTTTTTGATTTTTGGGTTTTGTCTATCTATATTAAGGAGAAGGTAGTTAAAGGGAAAAGGGATAAGATGAATATTGTTGTAATAGTAATAAGGGTGATTTTATATTCTCGTGGGGTAAATCTATATCTACTTCTAGGAGTGTGGGGATGTGTTTTTGGAGGGGGTTGTAAAAGTGTTATTTGGTTAGTGATAATTTTATAATAGAGATGTATTTTTTTATAGAGACTATACGTCGTTGAGATTATGAGTCGTGATCTATATATATACTATTTGCTATAGATTGTATGGGTGTTGGGATTTTTAAAGGTTATAGTGTAAAGGGATGGTATATCTCTCTCTATCTTTTGTATAAATGGGATCGATAGTGTAGGGTTTGAGTAAGTGTGTTAGATGGTTTTGTTCTAGTGTAGTTGGGTAGGTGGTATTGATGTATGTGTGGTAGGTTTGGTAAAGGGGGGTTTGTTGTTAATTTTGTGTGTTGGGGGGGTGGTATTGTAGGTTGGGGATAGGAAAAATGGGATAGGGAATGGGGGTGGTGGGGGGGGGGATGGTGAGAGGTTGGTAGGAAGGTAGATGGGGGGGGGGGGGGGGGGGATGGTTGTGATGGTTAATAGAAGAGGTATGGGGGTAGTATTTGATTGGGGTAGGGTTAGGTATGGTGGGGGGGTGATAGGGGGGGGTAGGTGGGGATGGGAATGTGGGGGGTATGGGATGGGATAGGTAGGGTGGGGGGGGGATGGGTGGGGGGGGGGATGTGAGGGTAAGGATATAATTTGGATTGAAGGATGGTGGGGGGGTGGTATGAGGAAGGAATTAAGTGAAGGAAGTAATTTAAGTGTTGGGTTAGGGGGGTGGTATGGGGGGGGGGGGATGGGGATGTGATTTTGGTTTTGGTTTATTTGGGGAAAGTGGGATTGGTTTGGAAGGTTGTTGGTTTTGTGTTTGTATGGGGAATGTGAGTTTGGGGGTTTTTAAGATGTTGAGTGTTGGGTGGTAATAGATTGGGGGGTTTGTTAATGGTAAGTTTGTGGGTTGTTATAGTTTTTGGGAATTTTGGTTTAAATGTGTTGTGGGAATGGATTTGGGTTGGGATAGGATGTTGGTTTGTTAAGGATGAAAAGAATTGTATAAATATGTTGGGGGGTTTGTTTTATGAAAAGTTCTGGACAAGTTTTGAAGATTCAGTGGTTAAAAGTGTGGGAACCCTGATTCAACTGCTGTTGATTCAGACTATGTTAATATGTGATGTTCTTCCATGTGCTCTCTTTTTACGTCCCTTAGTCATTTTAATTAATCAGTTACCAAGATAAGACCATCAGTCAATCAGTCACTTTTTTCCATCCGGCCCTATGAGCGTACAGGTATGGAATATAAAAACATACTACTACATATGTCCATATGTATAACCTGGGCACGTACTTGCTACAACAATGCCAAGATCTTGTTTACTAATTAACGCCGCCCAACTATATATGCACGCCATGATTTTATCACACATCTCCTACTGTGTACCTGTCTGGGGCCAGGCCACCCAATCAGCAATGAAACCTAAGTTGTCATTACACAAACAAGCCCTCAAAATATTGGAACAGAAGCCAATGAATAGCCCTATTTCAACTTCAACAAAAATATAATCTATTAAGCTTTGACAATTTCCTAAATCTCTCACTGATAAAATGTATTTTTAATTGTGTGAATGGCTTTGTCCCAGAACTAGTCAGTCAAATGATGCTAAAATACGCCATTAAAGGAGCCACCACAGGGGGCGCAGTTAGTGGAGACTGTTTACCAGCAAAATGCAAGAGAGCATTTGGCTAGTCCTCTTTTACAATTAAAAGCCAACTGATTTGGAACACTCTACCATCAGAAATAAATACGTTAACGGATTTTGAAGCTTTCAATACTAAGGCAAAACTATGGTTTAAACAATGGCAAATCTCTGAACACTATCTTGCGTGTATCATACCACATAGTATATTTGACCTTTGTTTGTCTTTACTTTTTGTTTTTAATTGATTGTAATGACAAAGAATGACAACCTGCTTGTCTATGTCTGCTTTAATGTTAGCTTTTATGTCTATTTTAGTATTGTGTCGCATTTATTCTTTCTCTAGAAGCCTAACCAGGGACAAGGACTGCAGAAGTCTGATATTCATGGCATTGGTTGCACTTTAAATAATAATGAGCTTTGCACTTTGAGCTGTAAAGGATCTGTTTATCAATATTCAGATTTAATTGTCTTTCTCCCCCTTGCGTCTCTGTCACTCCCCACTCCTTCCTGCCAGTTGGCGAGTCGATCAGCCCGGCAGCAGGTCATTCCCATGCTCACGATGCATCTGCTCCTGACGAGAGGTTGTGACAGCAGCAGCAGGGTTCTCCAGACAGACCCCAGCACTCTCCTGCACCTCATCTTCACACTGGAGGCTGCGTTGGCTGCCATGAAAACCAGTCACTCACGCCGCATATTACGCAACATCAAATAATCCCTTAGGTCACTTTCTGTATGACTTGTGCCTCCTGCCACCTGCAAAACACCACATTGCTGCCTTTATACCCGAGAAAACATTAAGCAGTGTCTGTATTCTTCAGTATACAGTATGTGTTGAATGTTGTTTTGATTTGATCCTGGATGGTAAGTCAAGTTTCTGCCCATTTGATTGGCAAATGATCATCACTTTATTACGCTTGAGTTTCTGTGTGCCAACTGATACTGACTGTGTTGTATATAACTTTCTACATTGCTACTCTTATTGTATAAAACTGTAATACAGAGATAAAACACCTGTCTTGTGGTCTGACAAAGCCAGCAATGTAAAGGTAGAAACGCCCTGACTTTTGAGGAATACAGTCCTGCCCTATGAAGGCAACCTGCTACACAAACCGTGATCGTGAAAGAAATGGCTTTAAAGATCACGACTGTCCAGCCAAATGTGTTAGAGTTAGAAAAGCAGTTATGTTCTTATTAAATATGTATTCTCTTTTATTCCGTAATGTTCACAGCTTAAAAATCATGACTAATTATTTGACCTATGACCGTAAAAATGCAGATAGTGCATTTGGCTTTTGTTTTACCATGAAAATATAGGTAGTGCAAAGGCAAGATAGGGCAAGGCTGAACGTAAACAATTTACCGCAAGATAAATCAGATTTTTAAAGTTGAAGTCGAAAATCACTTTTCACTAAAATTGCACTTAATGCGCTTTGACTTTGCAGGGCAGAGCATCTGTATCAGCACTTAACTGTAATAGAATGAAGGACAATCACGGCCAATGACTGCTTTAACGCAATTGTGCATATGAAAGTAAAGAACTTGAACGTCACATACACAGCCAGATGCTGCTGATGGCTTTTATGCCTGGTGTGCAGTTTTAACGGAAAGCTGTGGTTGTGATAAAGTGTCTGTTGATCCTGAGCTCCACTTTATTGAGGCACATTAAGCTCAGTGAAAACTTGAAACTTGTGAAAAGAAGTACACACCTCATTTAGGAACTTTGTGTGTAAACTGTACAAATGTTTTCAATGCATAGCATGTGATTTATCAGAATCATCTTCAATCATCCAAATTTAGAAGCACTCTGTATGCAGATACCCCTGGAGTCACATACAAATTGCCAACTGGTCGTCAATGTTAACTTATTTATCATTTTACAAAACTGGTTGCAGAACACAATTTAGTTTAGGCTCCTTTGTGATACATAGGAGAAAAACAATTCTCACAAAACTCACTCTTACTCATGATATGCAGGGTCGAGGTGAAGTCTGAACAAATTAGTATTTTGTGGAAGATGGCGAGTGATTCTGCTGTCCTGACGTTGTTAGGGAGTTTGTTCCACCACTGAGGCTCCAGAGCAGAGGAGAGTTGCGACCTTTGTGTGCTCTCAGCGATAGCAGTACCAGCCAGCCAGATGATGTAGTAGAGCGAAGTGCATATGACCTGAAAGGTGCGATTTGTCAGATATGATGTGAACCAGGTTAGAGTAGAGTCGGCAATGCCAAGTTCAGCCAGAGTGGAGAGGAGGATTTGGTGGCTGACTTTGTCAAATGCAGCAGAGAGGTCGAGGAGAATGAGGCCTGATGAGCAGGACGAGGCTCAGTGGAGTGAGCAGTCCTAAAGCTTGACTGAGGACAGTCGGTTGTAGATGGTGCTTTCCAGGGTTTTAGAGAGGAATAAAAGAAGAGATACAGGTCTGTCGTTGCGGATGTCAGTTGAGTCTAGGGTGGGTTTCTTTAGTCGTAGCTTTACTGTAGCTGTCTTGAAAGGAGCTGGAATAAGGCCTGAAGTGAGGGAGGAGTTGATCAGGGTGGTGAGGAATGGCAGGATGTCGTATGAGATGTCCTGATCGCGCTGGTCTGGAGGGAGAGGGGACAGAGAGCATCTAAAGATGTAGATGGTACCTGTGATGTTCTGGTGGGTTTAATCACCCGCTGTCCTGGGTCGTGATGAACCATGCCAGTTTGTGATGTTTTCAGTCAGCATGCTTTGGGAGGGCTTTGTAGCTGCCGGGAATACTTGTATACACATGTTCCAGGATATCTTTCCTGTAGTGGGGATCTGGACATGCTGCTGGAATTGAGGTTAAATAGTTAACCTAACCCTACCAAAAAAAAAAAAAAACTATCCTGTCCACTCAATTTCAACAACACACTTCCTTTTCAGATGTTGATGAATGTATTTCTGTCAGGGCAATGTGTGCCTCATTAGAGAGGGCCAAAACTGTAGCAAGTTTAAACGAGCTATAAAGGAGATGGGCAACTGCATCATTTATTGAAATGAGCCAACACAAGCACTACCAAATATAGTTCACAGATCATATACAGTTTAGGCTGATTTATTGTAAGTAAAAAGAAAAGTAAAAAAATAAAATAAAGAGTTTTTAAAAAGCACACCCAGAAATTAGCTTGAATAATGGAGACAATGGCCACGCTTTAGCAAAAGGAGTGCTATGCACTTTTAGAGACTTTGTTGCAGACTGGCATTAGCAACTGTTAAATGAATTTTGTTTACCGAGGCCAGCCTCGATCTGTGCCAGCAGCTCATCCTGGCTTTTGACAGTCACAACAAATCACAAAAAGGCCATCCCATACACACAAGATGAGTCGGTCGTGAATTCTTATTATTGACGTGATAACTACTGTTGCAGGCGATTAGCTGGCTTACTGATAAATGCACACTTACTATATCACAAGATCTATCCAGAGTGTGTGGTAATTTAACCCTGTGCATCTTTGCAGCAGACCAGGGATTTGCCTTTAATCCCTGCCTTCTGACACCTGTGGCAAATCCATAGAACTTCACAGGAATTTAGACAGTACAGTGGAATACACTGCAGGATTGTAAAACATCAGCTTGGTGAGGTTTGTGTATATCCTGACTTGAACAAAAGAATTGACCCCTCTTGGCCCTGACCGGCCCTTCGCAACCAAGTCAGCGGTCCACTTGAATAAGATCAATGTTCTTTTCCCTAAAACTACTGTACCCAACATCCAACTTAAACCATGCACTGGTCACACACCTACCACCTGAACATGCATCCTTAGTGGACAGCAGCACCGAACAGTTGACGTTAAAATAACTAATGGCTATTTAGTGCCATATTATTATAATATTTTATCTTACCATTTGAGACATAAAGCTGCAGCCATAGCCTACAGGCTTATGTTAACATTGTTAATCCAAATCTAATTGTATATTATTGTGAGGACTGGACTGATCACCAGGCTGCAGAGCTAAAGCCCAATGTTCTATTTCATGATTCTCTCTATGATTTACAATAACCTCTTAATTATGTTAGTGTTTAAATTCACTTAAGATTCTATGGCAATATTAAATCCAATAAATGTAGTTTGTTTACACCTCATACTGTTCTGTATGGAAGAGTATTAGGGCCAAGGGTGAGGAAAAAATGTTAGGAGGAAGTTTTTTAATTTTCATTGTGCACTTCAAGAATAAAATCGAAATGTTGAGAATAATGTTGACATTTCAAGATTAAAATGGACCTTTTGAGACTACAGCAAACAGGGCATATGACTGCCTCAACAAAATGCCTTGTGTAGATGAACTGGTGAAACTACTTCAGAATCCGCTTTAGTAAGTTACTAAAGCGGATTTAGTAAGTTACTAAAGCGGATTCTGAAGTACAGTTTGAGCTAAAAGAGAAATAATGCCTTTGTTACTGTAACAAAGGCATTATTTCTCTTTGAGCTCATCAAAACAGTATAGTTGTCAGTATTAGGACTTTGAAGAGATTGAGCCGAAAACTTTGCAAGCTGAAATTGAAAGGATAGTAATGACAGAGGCAGGATCGTCGGGCAGCTCGCTCCCCCTAACTGGATTTGAGGGACCAGAAGTCCAACTTTATTCTCGACATTTTGACTTTATTCTCAACATTTTCGACTTATTTCTTGAAATGCGTAATAATAATAAAAAGCTCCTCTCATTTTTTCCCCTCATCCCTGGCCCTAGTACCCTCTGTAGTTCTGTAAACAGAAACCATACATATTTTAGACGGATGGAGCAAACTGTTTTGAAAGGGGGGGCATTGTAGTGGGAGCACTGGGGTGTCATTTGTGACTGTATAGCAGTACCAAATGGTTAACATGGCTCAGGGTCAGGAGGAGGACCCCTTGGCAGAATTGAGCTTAAGACCTCAGGTAGGGTGACCATACGTCCTCTTTTACCCAGACATGTCCTCTTTTGGGGGGCTGTCTCTCCAAGAGGCCTGGTTAAGTGTCTTTTTGGGAATTCAGAATATGCGTTAACTGAGTTAGAAACACGTAAAAAACACTCGACCTGACCCGAAAAACCCTCAAAATTTTGCCGCGTAGCATGTGATTTATCAGAATCATCTTCAATCATCCAAATTTAGAAGCACTCTGTATGCAGATACCCCTGGAGTCACATACAAATTGCCAGCTGGTCGTCAATGTTAACTTATTTGTCATTTTACAAAACTGGTTGCAGAACACAATTTAGTTTAGGCTCCTTTGTGATACATAGGAGAAAAACAATTCTCACAAAACTCACTCTTACCCATGATATGCAGGGTCGAGGTGAAGTCTGAACAAATTAATATTTTGTGGAAGATGGCGAGTGATTCTGCTGTCCTGACGTTGTTAGGGAGTTTGTTCCACCACTGAGGCTCCAGAGCAGAGGAGAGTTGCGACCTTTGTGTGCTCTCAGCGATAGCAGTACCAGCCAGCCAGATGATGTAGTAGAGCGAAGTGCATATGACCTGAAAGGTGCGATTTGTCAGATATGATGTGAACCAGGTTAGAGTAGAGTCGGCAATGCCAAGTTCAGCCAGAGTGGAGAGGAGGATTTGGTGGCTGACTTTGTCAAATGCAGCAGAGAGGTCGAGGAGAATGAGGCCTGATGAGCAGGACGAGGCTCAGTGGAGTGAGCAGTCCTAAAGCTTGACTGAGGACAGTCGGTTGTAGATGGTGCTTTCCAGGGTTTTAGAGAGGAATAAAAGAAGAGATACAGGTCTGTCGTTGCGGATGTCAGTTGAGTCTAGGGTGGGTTTCTTTAGTCGTAGCTTTACTGTAGCTGTCTTGAAAGGAGCTGGAATAAGACCTGACCTGACCCGAAAAACCCTCAAAATTTTGCCGCGTAGTAGTGTCCTCTTTTTGGGGATTCAGAATATGGTCACCCTACCTCAGGGTAGTCTGCTTAGATAGATAGATAGATAGATAGATAGATAGATAGATAGATAGATAGATAGATAGATAGATAGATAGATAGATAGACTTTATTGATCCCAAGCTGGGAAACTGCAGTGTAGCAGCAGCATTACACACAGAGACAATAACAACACAATGAAATAAAAGGAACAACCTTGACATATTAAAATAGCAATAAAAAATGCAATATACAAAAATGTATAAAAAATGTATAAATAAGCAGAGTAATTGTAGTGCAAGATAAAATATAAGGTGCGGTGAACAGAGTGTATAAAACCAAAGTGTGTAGAGACTATGTATGAGGTAACTATCATTATCTGATGTCGTTACTATCCATGAGTTGTCATCAGCCTACATGCAGAAAAAGCCAAAGCTATCTCCACCTACTGTTTGGTACTGCTGTCCAGTTAGCATGCACGTTCAGGTGGTAGGTGTGGGTCATGTTTTGGTTGATGGTCCATGCAGGTGGTTTGTGTCAAATGTTAAAACTGGGACTCCAAGGATATTGACTTTCTATTAATCTTGTTCTAACTATTATGCAATATAAAAGGTTAACTTTAAGCTAGCAATTTATTACAATAGAGGTGAAAAAAAATGTGACAATATTAGTGTAGCTTCTAGATTGGCTAGCCATACATTTCAGTGCCTAGCTTCCATAGATATTACAGTTTAGCCTCCAGTTGTAGTAATTCATTTCACATTGAAACAGTATCATCAAAACTATGCAACTCTCTGATCTTTAGGCCAGTACCTTTTCTGTTCAAGAGTGCTAACAATTGAGTTCATCTGTGTGATGATAATACTGAGCACCCCTTCTTTTAGCCTATTTTAACTCCAAGCTTTGATTATATGAGTTTGGCCTCAACTCTAGTAATGTATTTCAACTCTAGGTTTCTTTAGGTAATGCAGTTCAGTTTTCTGCCCATTTTACATTTCAGCTTCTAGGTTTTTTTTTTTTTTATTTCATTGTTAGGTGTCGTTTTATAGCAGATATTTACTTGATCATGGTCGACGCGGATCCCAAAAATGTCACATTAGATCTCTCTTGTTGTCTTGCTTTTTCACATATACGTTTGTGTAGTTAATATGCTGTATACGTCCCAGGCTCAGCACATTGTTTATCATGAGCGAATACACGACATTCTCTCGTCTGTTGAAGTCAGGTTACTACAGGAGAGGAAACAGGAAATGACGCAATGTCAGGCGTCACCTGACCGATTTAGTTCTACACAGGAAGTTGGTTCGCGAATACAACATGGCTGTTGTCTGCAGATAGGGGAGGTGTTGTCTTAAGCAATGAAATAATCAGGCTTTCGCAAACCGTAGGACAGTTGATTCAGTTCCGTGGGTTAGCTGGTTGTGACGCCGGTCCAGCATGGCCCAGTGTGTTCAGTCTGTACAGGAGTTCGTTCAGGACTCGTTTGTGCCGATGGTAGCCGTCTTATGTAGTGAAGAAGCGGAGAGAGTGACTCGCAAGAACAACCTGAATTTTGCTGAGCTGCTCAGGCCTTTCTGCAGACTAACGTCGGAAGGTAAGGACAACTATTTTAAACCCACCATAAGCATCGACTGGCAGTCTTACTGCCGTTGCAAATCAAGCTCAGGTGAGGCAGCTAGCAAGTTAAGCCTAACGTTCGTGACAGTTGACATTAGCTCCGCGCTAACAGCCGGTTAGCAGACTGGATTGTGACTAAGCAGCTGTGCGGTGACAGAACAGATGAAGTCCAGACTTGACATTTGAGAGGGCCCAGTGACACCTGACTATTTAACCTCGGAATAATGTTGACAACAACTTTCAGACAACCACGTAACAGTTCTATTGATGTAGGTCTATCTGACAAAATAATATTTCTGAAGTAACGATATTTACAAGCTACTTGGCTAGTGGGCTTCGGTTAACGTTGCAGTCACTCAACTTACCTCAAGCCTCGTTACAACCTATTGTCGGGATAGTATTACGGCTCGTCCGAGTTGAACTGCCCCTCTGACCTGAAAGGGAGCAGCTAATGGGGCACTATGTAGTTTTGGAGAAGAAATTAAAACTCATGATTTTAAAATTAACAATATTAATGAGGGAATGACACAAACAGAAATATTGATTTTTTTTTTCCATAAGTCAATAAACCAGCTGTTGTCACAGGAAAATAAGGTCCCAGAACACTGAAGTTAGAAGGTGGCAGGGTCCGCCACATATAAACAAAGTAAAACAGTATAAATTGTGTTGTCCTTAAAGGTCAGTTTATTCATTCAGTTTATTCAGTCATGAAACAAAGATCATTTCTTTATTTAGTTTTTTTAGGCAGAAAAAATAAAGGTCTTTCTCTTCTCATCAACATTTCTTCCCCAAAAACTACAGAGTGGACCTTTGAGCAAATTTGAGAGAGTAATGTCAATACTTCATTAGTCACTGCTGTCTACAGTTTGTAGGAGTGGTTGTAGGAATTTGTAACACAGGGTGGCAAAGGGATGTTTGGAGGTGATAACAATGAGTTGCTAAACTGGCTCACAGCCCGCAGAAGTAGTTATATAAACATAAATATTGTACTATTAGTAGGCTAAAAAATCAATCGAAGGACATTATAATTGTTCCTAAACAACGCTGCTACAGCTGGTAAGCATGGCTGCGGCACAGCCGTATGTATTTTATAGTATATATGAATATGTATATTTATATGATGCCTGTTACATAGTGATGCACATGAGTTACAGAAGTAAAGGCTTGACTCCAAACCAGTTGTTTCAGGCAGTGCAGGAGCAGCGTTTTCTGTGGGAGAGAGTTGCTCCCCTTGGTGTGGACTTTTTCCACCCTTTTCACTTTTCAGACCTTGTAGATGCACGAAAAGGCTACATAACACAATATCCGAAAGGCAAAACCCCAAAAAGCATAATATGAGCTTTTTTAAGACTGAACACATCACTTATTTGCATTGAATTATGGGCAACGTAGGAAGGTATGGCGGAAGGAAGCAGCGAGCAGACATTGTCAAAAGACGCACCCAGTATTTTAAAAGCCGACATTTGGAAACATTTTGGATTTTACAAACTTGCTGGGAAAGCATAGAGCTGGACAAGACCCAAGCTGTATGTGAAGTCTGCCTCACAAGAATTAAGTACTTCGGGAATACAACCAATTTAAAGGGATAGTTCGGGTTTTTTGAAGTGGGGTCATATAAAGTACATATCTATAGTCGATCTGTTCCCTACCATAATCACCGATCAGCCTCAGTTTGGAGAAGTAGAGAGCCGCTCCAGCCAGACGCTCAGCTTTGTACTGCAGTGAACGGGCTCCAGAGAAAAAGCGAAATAAACCACCTAAAACAAGGCTCACCTTCAAAAATCTATAAAAGTTCAAGTGTACGTTGTATAGAGAAAATTCACACCGCTTTACATCGCCGTCAGACCGGCCTTTCTTTTGGCACTACATTTTCTCAACCATAGAACCTCCATATCCCTACGCATTAGCGTAACTGGGCCTTGCACTGTATTTCGCCTCTCGCAGATCACCTGTTGCCCAGTTGTGCTAATGCGTAGGGATATGGAGGCTCTACGGTTGAGAAAATGTAGATCCAGAAGAAAGGGCCGTCTGATGGCGATATAAAGCGGTGTGAATTTTCTCTATACAAAGTACACTAACTGATATAGATTTTTTTTAGGTGGTTAAATTTCGCTTTGCATCTGGACTCCGTTCACTGCAGTACAAAGCTGAGCGTCTGGGCTGGAGCGGCTCTCTGCTCCTCCAAACTGAGGCTGCGCTGATTGGCAATTACGGTAGGGACCAGACCGACTATAGATATGTACGTTTTTACGTTTTTACCCTAAGCTAACGTTTGCTGGTGCTAATGCAGAGCACAACACTACAGCGAGTCTGGATTATCAGAGAGGAATTGAGGAGGCGCTGGTAATTTTGCCATATTTGTGATTGCTGCCATATTCAGAAAGTGCGCTTTCTCAGAGCTGCTATTGGAACATTTTATTTTGTGGAGAATAGCCCACTTTTCACGTATTTTATTTCAAAATAAATCTGTACTAACTGAAGGGGGACACATTTGTGCAGCTTTTGTTTTTAATGTTGTAAGCTGTTACAGGTTGCAATTCTAAGTAAAAAGGGAGCTCAAATTTATCTGACTGCTTATATTAATTGTTAAAAAAAGTCGTCATGTGATTTTGGACTGTGTAGCAATATAGAAAATTAAGGATGTAACACATTGCAAATGAGTAACAGTAAGGTGTTAGGGAGGGCTGCCAGCGAATAATCAGTTTTACAGTTAATGAGCAGAGTCTCAGATGACCAGGTTTTCCTCAGTTGCAGAAACTCAAAAACCCTATTTGATTTGATGCATTTTAAAGCTGATGTCTGAAAAAGACAGACAAAGTAGTCAGGTCGTGCAGCTGTGAGTTTCATCAAGCAGGAAAAGAAGGGAAAAAAGCACACACAGCATTTTGTAGTGCAGTGAGTGGATTCACATTGGATCTGGCATTGCAGTGAAAACTCAGGTTTTCCCATTCATTTTAATGAGGGTAGTTTGTTTTTTGCTGCGGTAGTGCGTGCCGAAAAAGTTGAGCCAGAGTCAACTTTTGGATAAATGCAGCCTGAGGTCACGTTGCAGTGGCCAATCAAATAAGCTGGTGATCAGCCTACGACTGAAGCCACAGTGGAGTGTATCCAGGGCTCCGTCTGATAGGCTAGATGTTGGCATGCTCACGGTGCACACATGGCGCATGTAAACAAAGTGATTTTTCTTATTCATCGTGTGTCAGGCAGTCTTTTGTGATGTGTGCATCTCACATGTTCATATCATGATGACGATGAAAATACGATTCATCGGGCTGCCCTAGCTCCTTGAAAAAAAAGTTAGTCTGGAGCCCTGACTGTGTGTTCTGACACCCTTCTATCAGAACCAGCATTAACTTCTTCAGCAATTTGAACAACAGTAGCTCGTCTGTTGGATCCGAACACATGGGCCAGCCTTCGCTCCCCATGTGCATCAATGAGTCTTGGCCCCCCCTAAACCTGTCGTAGTTCACCACTGTTCCTTCTTTGGACCACGGATGATAGATACTGACCAGTGCAGACTGGTAACACCCCACAAGAGCTGCCGTTTTTGGAGATGCTCTGACCCAATCAGATTGTGTGCTTGAGTTGTTCAGTTTTACCTCATTACGTCCTCCACCCAAAGTTGATGGGAAGGTGGTGAGTTTCTTTTTTCATCCAACCATCGTACTGACCAGTATGAGTTGGCATGCAAGAAGGTTGGAGAAGGTCACCTCACCTCTGCAGCCTGATTGGCTAAAATTCTGCCGTCTGGTGGGGCTAGCCCAAAGCAGCTGTAAACATTTCGAATGCAAAATGATTCTCGATACATCTTGGAATCTAACGTAGAAAACTCTGCTCAGACAGATGGCCTAAAGTAGCAGAATCGAACACACCTTTATAATCCGATAGAACTACAGAGTTAAACTTAATAATGCGCTGAACAAACTGAGACAGGTCCTGCTCCCCTGAGAATGTTGCCAATGTTGTCAAAGATCCCACACTGCATTTGAGTCAGCACTTAGGGTTGCACAATTAATTGCAAAATAATATGGCAATATGACTAAGTGCAATATCCAAATCACAAGAACAGCACTTATTTTCTAAAGGTAGAAATACCTCATCATCATTAGTTTTTCAGTGACAATGAAAATTTTGGTTTAAAATGTAATTATCCATAATCATCATAAATTATACCACATATCTGTCAAAATAACTGCAATATCACTTCTTGACTATATCATGCAGCCCTGTCTGCAATATAAAAGGAATCTTTTAGCTCTAACAACTTTGTTGTAATGGGGTAGAAAGTTCTCTTGGAAACTATTTGGGCCAATGCTAATTTAGCGGTTTAATGGTTGCTGGTTAAATACAAATATACCCAACTGCAATGAGACCAAAGAAGAGCTGTAGCTACAAGGAGGTTAATGGCAATAAATACATGTGTTTTTCTTACAAGGCTCTGACCCTCAGCCTCACTTGTGTGACTATTGCCAGAGATCTTGTGACTGCAGTGATGCTTGTGTTAAACTAAGTGTTGTTCTGGTGTTCTTGTTCAGGTCACATCCGGGACCCCAACAACCAGGTGCAAGTTGTGAAAAACTTGCGCATCTGTGTCAACAATGTGGTGACAAGTCCAAACACGCCATCTGCTGCCCTCAGCCCTGCCCAGTGCAGAATACTCAATGAAGTTGTGTTATCCTGCCAGCCACAAGAGGGAGTTGTGAACAATGTGGTTACAGCAGGAGACTATGATCTCAACTTCAGTGGTAAGGACTAGAGTTCAAAAGGTTCAGACTTTTTAAGGTCAAAGCTGATATTTAAAGGTTTAGAAAATCACGATTAACAAATGTCACTTAACAAATCCTGCACAGGTCTAACCATTTCTTTGATTCATTCCAGCTTGTGTATGTAAACCTTTGCACCTCATGGTGGAGGCGTGGTTGAACCATGCAAGTAGAATTTTTGGAAAATGCTTATAACCACCCACTTTCCTTTTACATATCATATGAACGTTTGAAGAATTTCTCATGAAAGATTTTTTGATAATAGCTACAGTGTTTGATTGTTGTATTTAAGCCTCTGTTAAATTTGCTACTTTGAAACCATACCATATATGAATCACCGAATGAATTGCAGAATCATCCACAGACCTTACCCTCTGACACTGAGATGAATGGGCTCAAAGCAACACAAAGACTGCATAAATTGTCAATGGGATTCTTTCTCAACAAATATGAACATGTGCAGTTAAAGTGATTTATAAGAAGTAATTAGACAAAGTGACTTTAAGAAAAAACATTAGATCTTATTTAGCAGCCAATGTTGTCTTGATAAAATTATAGCATTTGCTTAACAGTTAATAAGGTGTGATTGACAAATGAATTTTAACACCGAAATTGAAAAAAAGTGACAGAAACAGTTTTTCATGTGTGTGTGGTAAACAAGGAAAAACGGCATAAGAGTGGTTGTTTGTTGGATAATTGTCATCTTTTGTCTTTAGCGACCACGCCCTGGTTTGAAACCTACAGGGAGAACTTCCTGCAGTCAATGCCTGCCACTGACCATGAGTTCCTCAACCACTACCTCGCTTGTATCCTTCCAACAGCACACAAATAATCTTTTTTAAAGTATATTTTTTTGGCTTTATTGACAGTTGAAGATATGGCAGGAAACAGGTTGAGAGAGAGGGGGAGTGACACGCAGCTTTAATTTGTAAAGAATGTTAATTTCTTAACAATGCCCAAAATTACCTTATTTGGGTATTGCTGATATTATATCTAATGTGTGTAAAATAGGCTATTATACAGTGGCTTGCAAAAGTATTCACCCCCCTTGAACTTTCCCACATTTTGTCATGTTTTAACTAGGGGTGGGGGGAAAAATCGATTCACATAAGAATCGTGATTCTAATCTTCCACAATTCTGAATTGATTCATAAACTGCAAAAATTGATTTTTTATTAACATTCCCCGTCTCTCTGTGCGCCCCCACAGGCTTCTGTACACAGCGTTGCAGCAAGCTTGTGGGGGGAAAAAAAGACGCGGCACAACTCTACTGTGAAGAGTAAGAGGCAGCTAGCCTAAGCTTTTATTTAGGCAATTTTACATACCTGCAAACTTGTCGCTTTTCTGTGAGGGGGGGTGGGTGACGTGGACGGGACATGGACGTGTACCAGAGATTATGAGTGAACTGCCGCTGCGAACATGTGCGCGCCTGAAGGGAGCCTTGAATTCGATAAAAACTTTTCTAAAATCTCTACAACTCATTTTCAAGACGTGTGGATGATGCTGAGGTGAGACGACTGACTGGAGGATGAAGGTAAAGTACGTTGCATTCTGTCAGAAAGACAACGAATTTCTCTTCAAAATAAGAGCTTTACATTGCACCCCATTGGAGTTTAGAACTGGGTTCTTAGCGAGGGGCGTTTAATTTGAAAGTAGCGACTGTTCCTAGCTTGCTACTACAACATCAAGCGAACAGCGAAGACAGCTCCAGAGACCGAGGAGACACTGCATCTTCTGGATCTCAGCAGCTGTCCAGTTGCTCATCTTGACGTCCGCGGATGAAGTGATGGACTGACTGCTGTGATCAGCTGTTTCCTGGTTTTAAAACTCCCCAGCTGTGGGGCGCATAACAGCGCAGGTCATCCACACCTCCGCCCATCTCACGCAATTTCCGGCATAACGACGTCTCGGATTAAGATCGGAATGGAGTTGGATAAAAGTGTACCCTCCGAGGTGGCAAATTGGCGGACCAGGACAGACCCCCAATTTACCGGCTTCTGTCTAAATCCGCAGACCGATCCACAAAAAGGACGGTCAAAATGGCGGCTTGCTGCCCAGTATATAAGCGGCTATTAACCATGCAAACAAGGGCAGCCATGCACTGCAGGCACACTGTCTAACAGAAGTGCACAAAAAAAAGGTGCAGGTCATAACATCCACACACAGTGTAGCCAGCACCTTCCTTCCAAGCAGAGAGACAGCAACTTTTTCAAAACCCATATTCATCTAGTCAAAACACACTCTTTAAGGGCTTTTTTCATTCTGCAGCAGATTGCACTATTAAAGTTGTGCTGTTGCGCATTTCATGAGAGAAGTTCTCATTTCTTATTTAGCATAATGTGACCATAGATATCAGTTTATTTAAAAATCACATTATCTTATACAAACTGTATTGTTTTGATGCCATAATTTGCCTTAACACACTATGCATTGTATCAATTTTTGAATCGAGAATCAGTTGAATCGAGAATCGGTTGAATCGAATCGTGACCCTAAGAATCGGAATCGAATCGAATCGTGACCCTAAGAATCGGAATCGAATCGAATCGTGAGACACCCAAAGATTCACATCCCTAGTTTTAACCACAAACGTAAATGTATTTTTTGGGGATTTTATTTGATAGACTAACACAAAGTGGTGCATAATTGTGAAGTGGAAGGAAATGATACAAATTTTTACAAATAAAAAACAGAAAAGTGTGGTGTGCAAAAGTATTCAGCCGCCCTGAGTCAATATGTTGTAAAACCACTTTGCTGCTATGACAGCTGCAAGTCTTTCGGGGTAAGTCTCTACCAGCGATGCACATCTAGAGACATCGAGAGAAATATTTGCCCATTCTTCCTTGTAAAATAGCTCAAGCTTAGTCTGACTGGATGGAGAGTGTCTGTGAACAGCAATTTTCAAGTCTTGCCAGAGATTCTTAAGTTGATTTAGGTCTGGACTTTGACTGGGCCATTCTAACACATGGATATGCTTTGATCTAAACCATTCCATTGTAGCTCTGGCTGGATGTTAATGGCCGTTGTCCTGCTCGAAGGTGAACCTCCGCCCCAGCCTCAAGTCTTTTGCAGACTCTAACAGGTTTTCTTCCAAGATTGTCCTGTATTTGGCTGCATCCATCTTTCCATCAACTCAGTTCAGCTTCCCTGTCCCTGCTAAAGAAAAGCATCCCCACAGCATGATGCTGCCACCACCATGTTTCCATGATGGTGTGGTCAGGGTCATGTGCAGTGTTAGTTTTCTGCCACACATAGTGTTTTGCATTTTGGTCCCATCTGACCAGAGCACCTTCCTCCACATGTTTGTTGTGCCCTCCACATGGCTCGTGGCAAACTGCATGGCTTTGTTTCAACAATGGCTCTCTTCTTGCCACTCTTCTATAAAGGCCTGATTTATGGAGTGCATGACTAATAGTTGTCCTGTGGACAGATTCTCCCACCTGAGCTGTGGATCTCTGCAGCTCCTACAGAGTTATCTTGGGCCTCTTGGCTGCTTCTCTGATCAATGCTCTCCTTGCCCAGCTTGTCAGTTTAGGTGAACAGCCATGTCTTGGTAGGTTTGCAGTTGTGCCATACTCTTTTCATTTTCAGGTGATGGATTGAAAAGTGCTCTGTGAGATGTTCAAAGCTTGGGATATGTTTTCATATCCTAACCATGCTTTAAACTTCTCCACACGTTTAACCCTGACCTGTCTGCTGTGTTCCTTGGGCTTCATGATGCTGTTTGTTCACTAATGTTCTCTAGCGAACCTCTGAGGCCTTCACAGAACAGCTGTGTTTACACTGAGATTAGATTACACACCTGGACTCCATTTACTAATTAGGTGACTTCTGAAGGCAACTGGTTGCACTGGATTTTCTTTAAGGGTTTCAAAGTAAAGGGAGCTGAATACTTTTGCACAGCACACTTTTCTGTTTTTTATTTTTAAGAAAGTTTGAAAACCATATATCATTTTCCTTCCACTCCACAATTATGCACCACTTTGTATTAGTCTATCACAGTGGTCCCCGCCCGCCGGCCTCCTATTTGTGGCCCCCGAACTGTTATTCCTTCACTATGTGTTCTGGTTGGGTCAGCACATGTATACCAGGACTTGTCTCCATGCCAATGATACACAGACAGCTGGGTCACTCACTGCTGCCAGCGCAATTCTTAACTTTCACATTTTGTTTTTGGAGCAGTTCGCATATTGACATTTTGCAGGCTGTAGGAGCCTATAGATTGCACGAAAATGGCGTGTTCCAAGTTCAGTGCTAAAAGAAAAGTGGACAGTGAAAATTGGCAATTCAAGTGGACTGAAAAATGTGCAAAATGTTCATTCTCCCTCCAACCAGCACAAGACCCATGTGCTAAATATGCCAGGAAACTATAGCTGAGATGAAGATTTCAAATTTGAAACGGCATTATGAGACGAAGCATAGGAATTTTGAAGAGACATTTCCTCAAAATTCAGAGGTAAGAACAACAAAAAGAAATGCAGTGAAATCGTCATATCAAGCTGCAAGAAGGATTCTAGTCACATCTATGACACAACAACAAAAAGCAACAGAGTGCTCACTTAGAGTGGTGTGGATTTTGGATAAGCACAAGAAGCCATTCTCAGATGCAGAACTAATAAAAGAATGCATGACTGAAGTGATGGACACAATGTTTGAAGGCGAACAAAAAGAGGAAATATTCAACTGTATTTTAATTTATGTCAAAATGGAAGTGACATTTTATTTTAGTTCGTATTTTTGTTGTTTTGACTGAAACGGACATTTGTTTAGAATATTACAGTATTATTGCATGTGACCTGACCGACCTCAATACATGGACCTTTGAGTCATTGAAAAAAATCTTTGTGGCCCTTTAAGATTTGTATTTGAGAACCCCTGGTCTATCACATAAAATCCCAATAAAATACATTTACATATGTGGTTGTAACGTGACAAAATGTGAAGAGAAGTTCAAGGGGGATGAATACTTTTGCAAGCCACTGTAGTTGTGAACCAGAAGGAGGCGTAATTGAAGGAATTATAATGATCAATTATTATTTTTTGATCAGCCTTACTGTCTTGATAGTTGCTTAACGATCACATTATTTTCCAGCACTCACCAAAACGATTAGACTGTGTGCTTACAGAAAGTTTACCATCACTTGTTATATTTTTATTATTAGTAGCAGTAGTATTTTTAGTCTTTTGCTCCCCTAGACCCTCCTGATGCAGTCTATCTACTCTTCTCTGATGATCCACGTTGTCTATAGTAAAGTCCTTGACGACGTGTTCCTGACAGGCCTGCTAGTGGTGTCTTCCACTGAAGCAGTCCCTGTGGAGCAGTTCCTTAAGCTTTCTCAGGAGCAGCACAGGATTCAGCACAGTGGAGAATACACAAACCCCAAGTGGTTTATACCCAACACACTTAAGTACTATGTCTTACTCCATGACATGAGTGAGGGGGATGAACAAAGGTACTGAAAGATGCTTGACTATCAGCATGCATAGATTTCTAGGTTGTTAACATCATCATAATACTCTTGATATAGGTGTTGGTACAGATGGATGGCATTACTCGTGGCATTTCAGTGGCAACTGTCACAATGTACAATTAGAATAAAGCAAGGAGTGATAAAAGTTTAAAACCACTGCAGAGTCAACAGTGTAGCAATGTAAAACATTTTTAAAAAAATCAACCCACAGCTCCTGTAGATGAACTAGCAAAAGTTGGTCATGCTATTGTATTGGTTGTATTTCAAAAAGAATAAGCTGTTTTTTATATGATTAGTGTGCATTATTCCTCTCCAGGGCAGATGCGGTGTATGAGGATATGAAACAGAGGTATGGTTCTCAGGGTTGCTACCTGTTGAAAATGAACACTCGTAGCTTCTCAGCTGAAGAAGATGAACAGATTCCAGACCCCTGGAGTCAGTACCTGCAAAGGAATATCCTACATACCCAGGTAAGAACTGTAGCTTTCTGGTCCAGCATCATCACCGTCAGTTGCAATAAACTTCAACTTGAGAATAAAATAACAGCAAAAAAATAGAATTACCGCCTTGATGTTGTGTGCCTCTGTATACCAGCCAAGATGCTGTTCCTGAGCTGTCGCTTTTGCAAAATGGGTGGCACATTTTTTGGAGAATATTGAGATTTCTTGGTGAAGTTGACCTTTGTCCTTTTGAATATAAAATGTAATTGCATCCCTTTATCCTGTTAGACACTTGTGTAAATTGTTTTTCATACTTATCTACTTATTTTATACTATATCATATGTATTGTTGAATAATGCAGGCATGAAAATCACTCTTCTTTCGGCGAAATTCGCCATTATGAATCCAAAATAGGTGACCCACGTGAATCGTGTTGATACGATGAGAATTTTTTTTTTTTTGGGGGGGGGGGACATGGACGGGACATGGAGGTATACCAGAGATTATCAGTGAACTGCGAACATGTGCGCGCCTGAAGGGAGCCTTGAATTCGATAAAAACAACTTTTCAAAAATCTCTACAACTCATTTTCAAGACGTGTCGATGATGCTGAGGTGAGGGGACTGACTGGAGGCTGCACGTAAAGTACGTTGCATTCTCTGTCAGAAAGACAACGAATTTGTCTTCAAAATAAGAGCTTGACATTGCACCCCATTAGGGTTTAGAACTGGGTTCTTAGCAGGGGGCTTTTAATTTGAAAGTAGCGACCATTCATAGCTTGCATCTACTAGAGCGCCTTAAGAGAGACTCTGTAGGACTCTAGCCGGAGACGCTAGCATCTCCCGGATCTCAGCGGCTGTCAAGATGCTCAATTTGACGTCCGCAGATGAAGTGATGGACTGACTGCTGTGATCAGCTGTTTCTTGGTTTTAAAACTCTCTGGCTATGGGTCACACAACAGTGCACATCATCGACACCTCCACCCATCTCACGCAATAGCTGGCACATCGAGGTCTCGGATTTAGATAGCCTCTGAAGTGTACCCTCCGAGGCGGCAAATTGGCGGACCAGAACAGACCTCCAATTTACCGCCTTCTGTCTAAATCCGTGGACCTAGCCGTAAAAAGCATAGCCGAATTGGCGGCTTGCTGCCCAGTATAACAACTGCTATTAACTATGCAAACAAGGGCAGCCATGCACTGCAGGCACACTGTCAAACAGAAGTGCACAAGAAGAAGGTGCAGGTCATAACATCCACACATGTTGCCAGCACCTTTCTTCCAAGCAGAGAGACAGCAACTTTTTCAAACTCATGTTGGTCTTGTCAAAACACACTCTTTGCGGCAGATTGCGCAGAAGTTGTTGAGAAGTTGTCAGTCTCATTCCTTATATAGCATAATGTGACCATGTATAGATAGATACTTTATCATACATTCACACTGTCTTGTAATTCTGCTTGATTTTTCTCTCAAAATGCATCAGATTGATGCTTTTAAATATGAAATATTCAAAATTTTCTTCCTGGGGAGTATCAAATCAAATCAATTTTATTTATATAGCCCAAAATCACAATCACATTGCCTCAGTGGGCTTTACAAACATGTTGATGGAGGAAAAAAAAAAACCTTTTAACAAGGTAAAAAAAAACAATGGAAGAAACCTCAGGAAGAGCCACAGAGGAGGGATCCCTCTTCCAGGACGGACAGACATGCAATAGATGTTGAGTGTGCAGAAAAGAGCAACAAATCACAGTTTACAAGTTACATCAACAGAAAGTCGGATACAAGTTATATGTAAATTGAGTGAATCCAGGAGACGACCGAGCAGGACGGGGCATCACCAAGTGGTGCCCGAGCCAGACGACCTCCTGTCCACCATGGTGACCTGGAAGAGGGCAGGACACACAAGATAATTAGTAATAGACAGAAAGCGGCATCAAGATTTACAGAAATATAGATATGAGGAGATGTTGAAGCAGAGGAGAGCAATGATCCAGCAGAGCCCGGGGTGTGACGATCCAGATCAGTCAGTATTTCAAGGCAGCAGGAGCCCGGAAATGGTAGATGGTCCCAGGGGGCCGTGGTCCATCAGAAGGGAGCCTGAAAGAAAGAGGGAGGAGAGAGAAAGGAGAAGGAGGAGAGGGAAGAGGAGGAGGGGAGGAGGAAGCTATAGAGAGTGTAGAGAGTGTACACAGCTTGATGGGAACAGAAAACAAAAACAAAGGTTAGAGAAATGCAATATTGATCAGAATAAACAGATTGTTTCTCGTCGGCAGCACAATGTAATCTAATACTATAGGAACTCATTGAGACTGACACCGACCCACTGAAGAAGCTTACATTGGTATCAAGGGCTAATTAAAGGCTACGTCGAATAATTGAGTTTTGAATTTAGATTTAAAGGCGTCAACAGAGCCAGATTGTCTGACGTCAGCTGGGAGGTTATTCCAGAGGAAAGGAGCCCGATAGGAAAAAGCCCTGCAGCCAGCTGACTTCTTCTTGAACCTGGGAACCATCAGGAGCCCTGAATTTTGAGAGCGTAATGCTGGAATATATGGTTTAATTAGATCTTACATGTACGACGGGGCAAGGCCGTGTACAGCTTTGTATGTCATCAGCAGCACCTTAAAGTCTGATCTTAGATGCACTGGGAGCCAGTGCAGAGATGCTAAGATTGGTGTAATATGATCACATTTTCTCGTACGTGTTAAGACTCTGGCTGCAGCATTCTGAACCATCTGAAGACTTTTAGTGCTCTCACGTGGAAGACCTGAAAATAAGGCATTGCAGTAATCCAGCCTAGACGAAACAAAGGCATGAATCAGGATCTCTGCGTCCACAGTGGACAGGAAAGACCTAATTTTAGCTATATTGCGCAGGTGATAGAAGGCGATCTTGGTAATGTCTTTGATGTGCTGATCAAAAGAGAGTGTAGAGTCAAAAGTAACACCTAGATTCTTGACAGTTGAGCTTTGAGAAATAACGCAGTTGTCCAGAGTTACAGTCACCTGATCAACATGGTGTCTCTGTCTGGCTGGAGTGATGACCAGCATCTCAGTTTTTTCCGAATTTAGGAGCAGGAAGTTTTCTGACATCCACTTCTTCACTGCATATAGGCAGGTCTCTAGTTTCGTGATTTGAGATTTGTCATCAGCTTTTAAGGGCACATACAGCTGAGTGTCGTCCGCATAGCAGTGGAAATGTATTCCATAGCTCCGAAAAATTTGTCCGAGAGGTGAAATATATAAAGAGAAGAGAAAAGGGCCCAGAACAGAGCCCTGGGGAACTCCATACTTCACAGCAGTAAAAATTGATGGAGTACCATTGTAGGAAACACATTGTGTTCTTTCAGACAGGTACGATTTTAGCCAGGCTAGGGCCAAGCCAGTGATGCCAAATTGACTTTCAGGTCGGTCTGACAGTATGCCATGATTTATAGTATCAAATGCAGCGCTGAGATCCAGTAACATGAGCACTGAGGTCAAGTTAGAGTCTAAGTTAAGTAAAATGTCATTTACCACTTTAGTAAGGGCGGTTTCGGTGGAGTGACAGGCTCTGAAAGCTGACTGAAAAGGTTCCAGGAGATTGTTATTGAGTAGATAGCCTGAAAGTTGTTGGGACACGACTCTTTCTAAGACTTTAGAGAAGAAGGGAAGGTTAGATACTGGTCGATAGTTATTTAGTGATCCTGGGTCGAGGTGTGGTTTCTTAAGTAGAGGCTTATCCACAGCAGACTTAAAACAAGAGGGGACAACACCAGTCATGAGTGATGAGTTAACAATATTTAACATTGTAGGTCCCAGTGCTGGCCATAGTTCTTTAAACAGTTTTGCCGGAAAGGGGTCCAGGACGCAGGTAGTTGGCTTAGAAGATGAGACAATTTTGGACAATATCTCAAGGGAGATATTTTCAAAAGTGTTAAGAGCTGAGACTAATTGAGAATCGGCAGCAGGATATTTTTTAACAAACTTTGACGAGGAAGCCGGAGATGATGAGTTAATTTTAATTCTGATCTCATCGATTTTATTGCAAAAGAAATCTAAGAATTCATTTGCATTAAAGGGTGCACAGCTCAACGACTGTGAGCATGCCCCTGGACCCCCAAGAAGGAGTCGTATCCTTCTCACCTTTTTCACCCCTGACCCGTTTTCATGCCTGATAATGAATACAGTATGTTTTTTAGGGCACATTGACCTTGACCTCTGACCTTTGACCACTCAGATCTAATCAGTCCACCCTTTAATCGTTAATCAGAGTTAACAATTGTTTGAAATTTTGAAGAAATTCAATTGAAAATTGAAAAGTCATGCCTCCGACCACAGCTATTTCTGGCATGGAGGTATAAAGACAGAAAGCAAAATCTGCAGGCCTCTGTTTGAGGACCACTAAATAGTGAGCGAGAAATCACAAGTGTCAAGTAATGTCACATGTGTAGTACTTACTCTAATTTTCATGCTGTAGAGTTCAGATTGAACAGTAATCAGCGCAGTGCTTTCACTGTCATTAAAACTGTGTTCAGTACGACTCTGTTACAACAGTAATGGCAGGGTTTCCAGAAAGCACTACACATTATCAGACAGGATTATTCTGTTATGTCTTCTGTCAAAAACGTTGGTGTTAACACATTGACTCCTATTGCAGGATTTACTTGAGGATGTGACTCCAACTGTGAACAGCTCTGCTGCTGAGAACAATATCAGTGCAGCTGAAGTGGACTGCCATCACTCAACAGACAAAGGTCAGTCAATTCAGCAGCTCTTATATGCAGTTACGTTAGTTTCCCCTTGTTGGTTAAAATGATAGCAATTGGTTATCTAATAGCAGATTCAGGTGAAATTATTAAAGTAGGTTTTTAATCTTTCTGAAGTGTTGTCATCAGCCAAAACATTAAAACCACTGACATTTGAAGTGAATAACATTCATCTTTTTGTTACAATGGCACCTGTAAAGGGAAAAGATGCTGTAAATGAGGCAGCAAGTAAACAGTAAGTTCTTGAAATGATTAGTTGAAAGCAGGAATACTGGTAGGTGACATGATCAGAGCGACTTGACAAGAGCCAGTGTGATGGTGTCACAAACCTGGCTTCAATCAGTGTTATCAGTAGTGTTCATGTGGTTGCATGGATATGGTGTTGTGATGGGTGTTGTGCAGTACAGTAAGCTAAAGTTAAACAAAACCACACAGGTACAGGTAGTCACACCACACAGACATACAGGGGCCGTCACAGATGGCTAGACGACTGGGTCAGAGCATCCTGTAAAAGGCAGGTCTTGTTGGGTGTTCCCAGTCTGCTGTGGTTGGTACCAACTAAAAGTGGAAAATAGTGATAACTGGTAAATTGGCAACAGGGTCATGGACATCCCAGGCTGACTGACGTGTGTGGGAAGCAAACAAGGAAAGCTGCTCTGCTAGACAACCTTTCATTCATGTGGATGTTAATTCACATACCAACCTTCTTAAACCTTGTTGCAAACCCAGTGTACATCTTTGCAAGAACAAATTATTGTAATGTAATATACATTGCAATAATATTGCCTGATGGCAGTGTCCTCTTTCTGCAGTAAAAGGGACCCTGCCTCACTGTAAAAATTGTTGAGCAATGGTTTCCACAGGTTTCCACCTGTTAATCTAACCATCTGCCAACTGTTTATCATCATATGGATGCTGTGATAAAGTATAATGATTGAAATCCTGACCCTCCATGCATTGTTGAATGAGGAGTTTATTGTTCTTCATGACATCACATAATCACCATAGATAGATAGATAGATAGACTTTATTGATCCCAAGCTGGGAAATTACAGTGTAGCAGCAGCATTACACACAGAGACAATAACAACACAATGAAATGAAAGGAACAACCTTGACATATTAAAATAGCAATAAAAAATGCAATATACAAAAATGTATAAAAAATGTATAAATAAGCAGAGTAATTGTAGTGCAAGATAAAATATAAGGTGCGGTGAACAGAGTGTATAAAACCAAAGTGCGTTATGTGTTATGACCAGAGTTTTAGCTGTTATTGTACAGTGTGATGGCATGTGGCAGGAAAGATTTCCTGTATCTGTCCCTTTGACAGCAGAGCTGGAGCAGTCTTTGAGAAGACCCTGGGTGTTTACAGCAGACCCTGTCTGGCACTCGCTTGCGGGGAAGTTGTGAGGCCCCACCTCACAACTTACAGGACTTAAAGGATCTGTTGCTAACGTCTTGGTGCCAGATACCACAGCACACCTTCAGGGGTCTTGTGGAGTCCATGCCTTGACAGTTCAAAGCTGTTTTGGTGGCAAAAGGGGGGCAGAGGCAACATTAGATCGGTGATCTCAATGTTGTGGCCAATCATCTTATATACATATCAGGACTGTCACATTTTTCAAAGATCAAGATCATATACATTTGTTCGACTGCATTTGATTCTCACTACAAATGTGAGACAATGGCCAAAATATATTGCACCTAAGGCAATCACAATTGTAGTGTTAAGCTTTTGATGTTTCTTGGCTTACTCCATTCCTACCGCACCATGCAATGCTGAAGGCTATTTTATTTCAGCTGAACATCTGTCAGGTTAGTAAATGGATTTCTATATTATCCTGATTCATCTGCACAGGATTGTTTAGTTACTGTGACAAATAAAAGCTCTGGTCAAATGACTGAGCATCGTTTTGACTGTGTTTCCTACCAGATGGAGTGTCCACTAGCCTGGAAAGCCATCCTCTGCAGCTGGACATACCAAGCAGCTCCGGGAGCCTGCACACCCTTGGTGCTGTAAAAGCTGAACTGAAGAAAGGGGCAAGAGATCCGGAGAGTCTTGCAGGGGGAGCAGGGAGCCACGGGGCATGTCTGACCCTGAATGACCATGACCACATCAGACAGTTCATTCAAGAGTTCACCTTTAGAGGCCTGCTGCCACACATAGAGAAGAACATCAGACAGCTCAACGACCAGGTAAAATATATATTTTTTAACCTCGACATACTTTAAGATACAAGATTTATTCATTTTTATCGTTTTCGACAGGTGTGTATTCAAATAAAGTATATACTCCACATTACTACTCAAAAAAAAGGAGATTATAGAACCTTTTGTGTAGGCTGGCGGCAGGAACTGAAAGAGTGGAACTATTTATTTTATATGATTTTCCTAAATTATATTCCCTCCTTTTATTTTAGCTCACTGTGTGAGTCTCTCCTGCCATTCATTTACAGTCACGCCTGACTATAATGTTTGTGGTGGACTATTTAAATTATATTTCCTCACAATTGTGTGTCTAGTCTGTCTGTCCACATACAGTGCCTATAAAAACTATTCACCCCATAATTGTTTTCCCTTTTATAGGTTTTTATAAATGGAGCCATGGTTAATTTACAAAACAAAAAAAATACAAGAAGGAGCCTTTAGTCTATGTGAAAACAGATTTGTTCAAAGTAATTTAAATTCATTAAAAATATATAATGTAAAATAAGTGATTCAATCAGTATTCACGTGTGTATATTTATGTATATATATATATATATATATATATATATATATATATATATATTATATATATATATATATATATATATATATATATATAGTACTGTGCAAAACTTTTAGGCAGGTGTGAAAACATGCTGTAAACTAAGAATGCTTTCAAAAATACAAAATGCAAAGTATTTGGTGTTACTACCATTTGCCTTCAAACAGTTCTCAGTTCTCATAGGTACACTTGCACAAAGTCAGGGATTTTGTAGGATTATAGTCAGGTGTATGATCAACCAATCATACCAAACAGGTGCTAAAGATCATCAATGTCACATGTAGGTTGAAACAGCTGTGTAGGAGGCTTAAAACTGGGTGAGGAACAGCCAAACTTTGCTACCAAGGTGAGGTTGTGGAAGACAGTTTCATGTCACAGGTCATACACCATGGTAAGACTGAGTACAACAACAAGACACAAGGTAGTTATACTGCATCAGCAAGGTCTCTCCCAGACAAAGATTTCAAAGCAGACTGGGGTTTCAACATGTGCTGTTCAAGCCCTTTTGAAGAAGCACAAAGAAACGGGCAACGTTGAGGATCTTAGACGCAGTGGTCGGCCAAGGAAACTTAGTGCAGCAGATGAAAAACACATCAAGCTTATTTCCCTTCGGAATCAGAAGATGTCCAGCAGTGCCATCAGCTCAGAACTGGCAGAAACCAGTGGGACCCATGTACACCCATCCACTGTCCGGAGAAGTCTGGTCAGAAGTGGTCTTCATGGAAGAGTTGCAGCCAAAAAGCCATACCTCCACATGGAAACAAGGCCAAGCGACTCAAGTATGCACAAAAACATAGGAACTGGGGTGCAGAAAAATGGCAGCAGGTGCTCTGGACTGATGAGTCAAAATTTGAAATATTTGGCTGTAGCAGAAGGCAGTTTGTTCGCCGAAGGGCTGGAGAGCGGTAGAATAATGAGTGTCTGCAGGCAACAGTGAAGCATGGTGGAGGTTCCTTGCAAGTTTGGGGCTGCATTTCTGCAAATGGAGTTGGAGATTTGGTCAGGATTAATGGTGCCCTCAATGCTGAGAAATACAGGCAGATACTTATCCATCATGCAATACCATCAGGGAGGCGTTTGATTGGCCCCAAATTTATTCTGCAGCAGGACAACGACCCCAAACATACAGCCAATGTCATTAAGAACTATCTTCAGTGTAAAGAAGAACAAGAAGTCCTGGAAGTGATGGTATGGCCCCCACAGAGCCCTGATCTCAACATCATCGAGTGTGTCTGGGATTACATGAAGAGACAGCAGGATCTGAGGAAGCCTACATCCACAGAAGATCTGTGGTTAGTTCTCCAAGATGTTTGGAACAACCTACCAGCCAAGTTCCGTCAAAGACTGTGTGCAAGTGTACCTAGAAGAATTGATGCTGTTTTGAAGGCAAAGGGTGGTCACACCAAATATTGATTTGATTTAGATTTGTCTTCTGTTCATTCACTGAATTTTGTTAATTGATGAAAATAAACTATCGACACTTCCATTTTTGAAAGCATTCTCAGTTTACAGCATTTTTTCACACCTGCCTAAAACTTATGTACAGTACTGTACACATATATATATGTATATATATATGTATATATATATGTGTGTATATATATATATGTGTGTATATATATATATGTGTATGTATATATATATATGTGTATATGTGTATATATATGTATATATATATATATATATATATATATATATATATATGTGTATATATATATATATATATATATATATATATATATGTGTATATATATATATATATATATATATATATGTATATATATATATATATATATATATATATATACACATAATTTAAATTGTGGAACATTTCTCTTTATTAAGTTGAGTCAAGGACCTGTGCAGTTATCAGACTGTCAGACTGACATGCCCCTGCTGTCGGAAGCTAACGTTAGCGTTACCGCTTGGCAGATCTTGCAAACCACTTTGGTTTTATCCAGCTCTTTGTCCAGTGTATCCGAAATGGTTCCAGAAAATCTTAAGTTGGGACGCCTTGCTGAGCCGAGTTTTACCTGCGTCGGCCATTGTGTGTCTGCAAGCTTGTGAACATCAACCGGACGTAAACGCGCCTCTGCTTCATCGCGCATGAAACTACTGGGGTTGATGGGGAAAAAATAGATCTCATGCCCAAAATTTAAATGAAATAGATCCTAAATCAGTTGAATCGATTTTTTTACCCAGCCCTAATGCATATATGTGTAGAGCGTTGTCTTTTAGTGTCTTTGGGCTCTGTGCAGACATCTCACTTCACTGATGTCACTGATGCTCTGTAGATGGTACCTGTGATGTTATGGAAGGTTTCACCTGCTGTAGAGCCTTTCTGTCCTGGGTCCTGATGAACCATGCTAGTTTGTGATGCTTCCTATTGCTCCTCTGTAAAAGTTGACCAGAATCTGCCTCTCTGTCCACAGCTTGTCTCCAGGAAAGGTCTGAGTCGATCTCTGTTCACTGCAACCAAGAAGTGGTTTGGTGGAGGGAAAGTTCCAGAGAAGAGCATCAGTGAACCAAAGAGCACGTGTGGCCTTTTGTAAGCTTCCCAGCACCCTCCCCCATCACACTTCATATGAGACTTAAGCCCTTTTCACACAGAGATTCCAAATCATCAGTGCAAAGAAGGCTCGCCTTACACTGCTTTTGTTTGTTTACACTGAACCAAGTAGCACCGACTTAAAGCCGCTCCAGTGTGTCATTTCATGGCACATACATTTTATGTATTTTGCCATTCATCTGCGGAAGCTGCCTGGTTCTGTCTTTTATTTAGGCAGAAATGTGACGAAGAGTTGGTAGGTCATTATATAAGTTGCTGAAGACCCTACCTGCTACCACGTAACTGTTGTTTGGTCCTGTAAGTTTGCTTTGTGGGTTGAGGTGTGGGACATTTTTCCATTCACACTGAGGCGGTCTTGCCTCTGCTGTGACTCTGTTACTACCTCCGGTTGCGGATCAGAGGTGGGATGAAACTGTCGCCCCATTCTGCCTCAGTTATTTCAGCACAGATGGAGATACAGACTATTCCTGGCTTGAAAAGTATAAAAGAAAAGTGTGATTGAAAAAATATTTCCCAGATCTCAGTTGCCTTACCGAAGCTTCATTGGGATGTGTCTGAAAAACAAGTCCTATCCATGGAGGCCCCACCTTGCAACTTACAGGACTTAGAGGAGCTGCTGCTCATGTCTTGGTGCCAGATATAAAAGCACAGGCGAGGTGGAGTATCGTTGCATGATTCCCACTTTGAAAGGGCTGTGTGAATGGGGCTTTACAAAGGGCTCACATGTGCTTATACATTAACACCAAGCTATACCATGAACACGAAACATTGCTGATTTGACCTTTCACATCTGTGATGTCAGGTATCCCCCAGAAGCCCCTGAGCTGCAGATCAGGAAGATGGCTGACCTGTGCTTCCTGGTTCAGCACTACGAGTTGGCCTACAGCTGTTACCACACTGCAAAGAAAGACTTCCTGTCAGACCAGGCCATGCTGTATGCTGCAGGGGCACTAGTAAGTGCACACACACACACACACACACACACACACACACACACACACACACACACACACACACACACACACACACACACACACACACACACACACACACACACACACGCCATTGCCTCAATCTTAAAGCTGTATTAAGGAAGCCTGATCTCAAGCAGGCCTTTCTCACAGGAATTTCAATTAGGGTTGGGACAACGCGCCGACGTAGTCGACGTAATCGACGACATAAATTCGTCGACATGAATAATTTGCGTCGACGCGTCGTCCCAAACAGGAAGTGGTAGTACCTGCGGAGGCTGAGAATAGCCCCTCTCACACAGAGACGCTGCATTAACGCCGCAGCGGCCGTTCGTCAATTCTCCGCCGTTGGTCATTCACACAGAGCGAAGCACCGCTGGAATAAAGACGAACCGCCATGTAATTCACACAGAAAGCTGCGCTGCCGCTCCTAAAGACACGTGACGGTACACGTCGTGATGATGACGTCGGGGTGTTTCCCAGGTGTCCCCCCTGTCACTCTAAACCCGTGGACTGTTCATAATGTGTAGTGATTGAGAACCCGGCCCCCTAAGCATCCTGGAAGGTGAAAGAGTTTCGCGCTAAATTACATAATTACATAATCGCCATCAGTAAACAGGACACTGTCTGACTCTGTCACTCGCGGGGATGGAGGCAGTTTTCTGGGGGAAAGTTCACTGAAGTCTCGGTCGGGAGGGCTGACGCGGTGATTTCTATCAACACAACCACTTGAATGAGTTAAAGGTTTTTGCCGGTGACAGACGCTGTTTTTCGGGCAGAAATGTGAGGAAGAGTCGGTAGGACAGGCGGGAGGACAGACGCTGCTCCGCCTACAACTGCAGTATTTTTTTCCTCAGATAAGTTACCAACGACAGTTACTACGTTACTTTTGTTTGGTCACGTAACGTTAAATTAATCGTTAGATTAGTCGACTAATCGAAAAAATTATCGCTAGATTAATCGTTAGAAAAATAATCGTTTGGGACAGCTCTAATTTCAATTTTAGATGACCGTTGCTCAGTCATTGATAAGATGTTTTGCTTTGTGTTAATCTTTGTTGAATATGCCAAATGGGGGGAACTTGTAATTTTGCAATGTGTAAAACTATAAAATTTCAGTCAAATAAGTTTTTGCTGAGGTTTTTTTTGGCCTTTATATGGCTTTATGGATAGGACAGCCTCAGAGGTGACAGGAAACAGGATGAGAGAGAGGAGGGTGATATAGGGCCCGAGGCTGGGACTCAAACCTGGGGCGCACTGCAGCGGGGACAAAGCCTCTGTACATGGGATGCCTGCTCTAAAAGATTAAGTGATGGGCGCCCCCAGCTTTGGTAAACTTTGTGCAAATTTGCAGGGTCAAGTAGATTAAAGTAATCTTTCTTGAAAATCTATAGTCAAAATGACCCCCAAAGTGTATTTTTCAGCTCCAAAGCTATATTTAGCAATTGCCCGTAGCACCTTTCTTTTTCTTTTTCTATTTTTTCCAGGACCAGTTAAATTGTGGATGTGATAGAGCTGCATCAATATAACACAGGATCAAAATGATTGCAATAAAGTGAGAACTAGTGGAGATGTGAATTTATGAAAATTATTCTTCATTCTGGTAAAAGAATGACTTCTTGTTATTAATTTGATTACTGTAACCATTCAGCAACAGCTATTTAAATTAATACATGTTGCCAAGTTTCCATAGCGGCTTGGATATTCAGGACAGATTTTAACTCAATCCAGTGAAAAATAAGTGATTGCTGAGGCTTAGAAATCACTTTTAAAGAATCACAAAACTGCTGAAATTTAGCTCAGTGGGCCAAACTTAAAAAACTAATACCTTTTTAAAAAGTATTTGGAGTGCAGTTGTAGGATTTTTTAAAGTCCCATGAATTTAATAGAAGTTTTAACATGATTTTTTTTTTAAAAGAAATTTCATGATGGGAATTAGGAAAAGTTCTAGACAATGCATAATTTAGCATATATTGACCAAATACTTAATCAGCTTAGCTAAATGTGTAAATCTGAAGACACTCACATGAAACTTTAAAATAGGACACTTTTTAAGTTTTTGCAGTTTTTTGTATGAGGTGCAAGTCGGCAGTAGCTCAGTCGGTAGAGACTTCAGAATCAGAATCAGAAATCCTTTAATGTCCCGCAGACAGGGAAATTTGTTTGTTGCAGCAGCGTCAGAATGTTACAAGAACAGAGCAATAGCAAAATAGACAATAGATTTGGCTTGGGGACCGGAGGGAGGCGGATTCAAGTCCAGCTACAGACCACAATATGGAAGTGGACTGGTAGCTGAAGAGGAGCCACTTCCTGTACTACTGCCGAGGTGCCCCTGAGCAATGTGTGCTCCACGGGCGCTGACGTGGCAGCCCATTGCTCCTAGCTTGCAGTGTGTGTATGTGTAAACTTACAATGTGCAGCTAGTGATGGGTTAAATGCAGAGGACACATTTCGGGTGTGTTTGCATGCCACATGTAAAAATATGTGACAAAATAAAGATTCTTCTTCTTCTTCTTCTTAACCTGTTAAGGATCAACCTTCCAACATAGGAACACCCTCACTAAGAGGGAAATGAACCTTAAAATGGGGGCGTTCACTAACAGGTTAAATCTTGCTTTAGGATGAATAATGAAATTAAAGCTATTTTGCTCATATAACTGGATGAGTAAACCCCATATTTCATAGTGAAATGCTGAAAATCTGTAGCTGTAGTGTAACAGTTGACAATGTGGAAGAGTCATAACAGTGAACTGTTTTAGTTATTTCAGTTTCACAGTAATAACCAACAATGGATAAAATAAACTACATAAACTGCTGCTGCTTATACCAACAACAGCAAAACCACTGAGTGGATTGGATTTAGCAAATGCTTATCAACTAAAAAAGATGAATCTTTCCTTTTTGGAAAGTCACATGATCCCCTTTTCACATGTGAACTCCAAACTGTGGGGCTGTCCACATGGCCGAAAACGTTCTTTTTTTCCTCCGTCTTCCTCAGCATCGTTTCAAGAATATTTGCGTCCACACGGCTCCACTGAAAACGACCGAAAACGCTGTAGTTCATACTCCCGGCCTATAGGTGGCACTTGAAATTCACCAAAAACGGAGAAGAAGAGA
>OZ023163.1:32241865-32244365 GCA_963678695.2 Diplodus puntazzo
CCGGTGGGGCCAGTGAAAAATAATTCCCTGTGGTTTGAAATGATTTCTGTGAAATCGTCTCAGTAGCTAATTACCGCTAATAGTGTTACGAGATCCCGACCCGATCAAAGACAGAGACATCTACTTTCTGTGCGCAGCAAGCGCTGTGCCCTGGGACGACAGCACACCACCTGCAAGCAACTGCAGTGTGCACAGCTCGCTCACTCCTGTAGAACGCGTGCCGCTCGCTCATTGCTGCTGATTGAAGGTTGTCACTAGAACCGATAAGAACCTTTTTTTTTCGGTACCGTTAAACTTTGCCCTCAGCGCGCGTCGTGTCGAGTCCTGTTGGGACCGATGCGGACCTTACACGCGGGCCAGAGCACGCGCTGGGTCTCGGTGCCGCTACAGTCGAGCTCGCGGTCCATTTATGTGAACGCGGCCGATCCTCGAGGCGCTCCAGCTGCTCGGTGTGCGCCACAGCGGTGGTGCGCGTTTACACCATAATACATCCATGGTTTGGAGCAGAGAAAAACAAACGTGTGTAAACACAAAATAGAGCTGAGAAATGAAACCATGACCTAGTTTTGCATCAGTCTGTGGAAGCAGCCTAAAAGTGAATGAATGAGAACAACAGTTCTATCATTGAACTACTGGAAGATAAAAGTAATGACTACATGACTTTACGTTTGTGTTGAGGCATATTTACCATTTTAACTCTGTTATTAACTGTGGAGCTTAAATACAAGCTTGATGTGAAACAGTTATTTACCCTAACCCTTTATAAAATAAAGTAGCCTAATAATTTTTTTTTTTTCTTAAATCATGGTATCGAATAAGTATCGAGAATCATGGAAATTTACTAGTTTTGGTATCGTAGAAAGTTCCAGCCTTGATGGCTAGACCACAGGAATTGGCTGGGATACGTTCGCTTTCGTTTATATGGGGATCGATATATGACATTGTCCTGGGCCAGTGGTTAGAATGGTGGGGCCAGTGATCTTCAAAAGCCATTGGCCCTCTGGGCCAGTGGCAAATTTACCTTATTGTCTACCCCTGATGTATGTATACATGTATGTATGTATACATGTATGTATGTATGTATGTATGTATGTATGTATGTATGTATATATATTAGGCCTGGGCGATAAACCGAAAATTTACCGATACCGAAATTTACGACGATAACCGACATCATTTTGGCCATGTCGGTATATTAGGTGTCATAGCCGTAACATCCACTAGGGACAGGGGGACATGTTAGGTCCACTTGATTAATCTACCCTGGCGTATACCGATGTGCTTATTTTACATTAATTTGATGGCAAACTCCGCCCGCTGATGCAACACCAGCTATGCCAGGTTAGTAATCAAGTGAACCCACTCTCGCTGTGAGTCGCAGACAGTTTGTGTGATGATGCTGCGTTCAAAGGCTGCAACAGGCCACTGTCTTCGGCCGGGCCAGTCCATTGATCAAACATTTGTTTTGTTTTTTATTCACTCAAATTAATGACTGTATTTCCAGCTAGAAAACGCGCATCTCTCTCCTCCCTCCATTGTTGTTTGCATTTGTGTCTCTGCGTGGTCTGACACGTGAGTGACCTCATGCTGAGAAACGTGACTTCTCGCGTATGTGACGTCACTCCCCAAGACGCAAGAAGAAAGCAAAAATATATATTTTTACTAAGGAAAATGACAAAACTAGTAACGTGTTACCGGCATCACTGATTGTGTAGCTTGCAACATGGAGCATGAAGATGTAAAGAAAAAAAACAAACAGTAGAATTAACTTTGAACAAGTTTGGAGGAAAGTCGGAGGTGTGGACCCATTTTAAACAAGTCGTGTGCCGTGATAACAACATGTGCCAGCTTTGTCGAGTGCATTAAGTGCGGCACTTGTTGCATTATTCATTAAGATTTCTGTAGTTCAAACAACTCGCAATTGTAGTCGAGAACGTCAGTAATAACAGCCCACGTATTAAACAGCTGTCGGGTTTAAATCGGTCTCGGGCTCATAATTACATTCTATGTGTCGGGCCGGGCTCGGACACAACGTGCACGGGCTCGGGTCGGGCTTGATTCTAAGCTCTACTCGGGTCCAGCCGCGACTTTACTGAGGTTCACCCAGTGTGAGCAGCAGGAGGACGGTCAGCTCACCTCCCAGAACATGGCACTGAATCGCTGGAAACTGATGTTGGGACTGTCATCAAATTACTTATCATAAATATATTATTAAAAATAAATGCAGTTCTTTCAATATCTTCCATGTCATGGGGCCCAGTGACTCCAGCAGCAGATTGTATTAGTAAACTGGACGAATGAGACACAGCTATGTGTATTGTACTTTAGTGCTTCCTCTATTCTATATGAATATTGTTTTATATGAATTTTAATATGCAGAAATCTTGATTTTTTTTCTCAATAGCTTCCATGTCATTTGACCCACTGACTTCTGAAACAGATTCTGTGTCCATCAAAAATATATAATGATAAAGAAAATAATGGTAAAAAAAGTTCTCTA